>JAYRCO010000279.1:0-23250 GCA_037042815.1 Ceratobasidium papillatum | reverse complement strand
ACAGACAGACAGACAGACAGACAGACAGACAGACAGACAAAGCCCAGGAGAGAAAAAGAGTGACATGGGCATAAGAGTTCTTCAAGGTCCCAAGAAAACCGGCATAGGTTGGTGGTCGGTAGGAGGAGGTTTTAGCAGTTGGATTCTGACATTGACTGGTTGTCGTCGCTCGTTTCGGGCGTGATGGGTTCACCGCGCATAGCTGGCCGGACACGGGTGTAGAGTTGCAGGTCACTCGCTCGGGTTGTGACGCCCGTCCCTCTCGTTCGTCCGCTCGTCTCGGTTGATTTCAGATTGGACTCGCTCTTGTTGAATCCCCGTCCCTTGCCAAGCTTGCCTTGAACCTGACTCGCTTGTTGTTTGAGCTGCATGAGACTTGCTCGACCGGTGTTCAGTCGTTGGCGGAGAGTGTCGCGTTCGTGACGGACTCGGTCGACTTCATCTTCGAGCGCCCAAATGCGGGTAGCTGATTTGGCGCGTTCCAGAGATGCGGTGAGGATTGCGGTGCGTGAGGTAGAGGATGTGGTTGAGGGGGTGCGAGTGTGGGATTGAGAAGAGATCGTCTGAAAATCATGTTAGACAGGTTAGACGAGTTCAGGTAAAGGACATACGGCAGCAGCGGGTGGGTCGTCCATGGAAGTCATATCTCGTTCCCAAGACTTGAGCTCGCCGCTGACTTTGTTGAGCTCGGTCTGAAACCCGTCCTCCATCTGCTCGAGTTCGGCTACGAGTTGAGTCCGTTGTTGTTGGAGGGCGGCAATATGGGCTTTGGCTTGAGTCTGAGCTACAAGGCTCGCCGCCAGCTGACTTTCGCTCTCGGTCAGCCGGGATTCGAGTCGGGCGACGCGCTCGTGCAGGGCGGAGAAGCTCTGATCTCGTTCTTGCTGCTGGGCTTGGATGTAGGAAGACTGAGCGGCGAGTTGCGCTTGGAGCTCGTCGATCAATAGGCGCTAGAACACGATGAGCGTTGGAGCTAAAAGTAATGAATAGAAGTAATGAGTAAAGCTTACCTGAAGCGTGTTCTCGTCGAGAACCTTTTGGAGCCTGTACTCGGCCTCGGACGAGGGTGGCGACGAGCCGCGGTCGTGACGGTCGTGCTCGACGTTGTATGTACACTGCGGATCGTCAGCCAGAGCCCGGTGGTCAGGATTCAATGACGTACTGAAGAGGCGCTCGACTTTCCGAGCAGGTGTCGTAGGGCGATCATGATGAATGAGTAAGGAGGTATGTACGGTAAGGAAAAGGAAAAGGAGATGCAGGCCAGGGAGCCAGGCGAGGGGGATATATGGCCTGCGAATGAATGACGGTCGACGTCTGATTCAAAATGAAAGCCCGGCAAAGCGCTGACTTTTGATGTCCTGATGCCACAGGGTTGAATTGCCTCGTGTATGCTTGCCCGATCCGACTTCGAATATCCGAATCCGGCGCTGAAACTGGGTGGCTGATTTCATGCGCCTGGCACATCCAATGGGCGGTTGCATATGGATACGCCGCCGCTGCCCACTGCTGCGTTGGTGACGATAGGCGTGCTCACGTCAACACCGTTTCATTAACCGGGTGCGGCCCCGCGCACGTGTCGCACCATTCCTCTCTGGGATCCTCGCCCATCAATCTTGCACCCTTGTCCACGCGAGCAAATGATCGTCGGCACACGCTGAAATCCGTGTGCACGCTGTAATTCAACATCCGTGCCTGTCTATGTACATTTGAAAGGCAAATCACTACACAAGTTTGGCCATCACCGCCATTCGGCTAAACTCCTCTAGCCCGACTACCCCACTAGGGCCGGAGGAGAACATGCTCAGCATTTCGATAATCTGCGCCAGACATAGTCAGTTTCGGCTGAGGCATAAATGCTCGGTATATCCCGCGTTTACTCCACCCGATCCACCAGACATCTATTCATTTCGTCCGGCCCCAACGAAAAAAACGAGACTCACGTCGTCGGTCGAGAGCTTCTCCTTCAAGGACTTGGCTGCGTCTCCCACCTCCCGAATTCCGATCTTCTTCGTATTCAACGCAGGGTCGTTGGGATCCATGTCTGGGAAAAACAACGCAAACGCGAACCGGGCTTCGCGCTTTTGACGCTCGGTCAACGTCAACGGCATGTCGTCGGTCTCCATATCCGAATCGTCCTCCTCTTCTTCAGCCTTTCTCGCACGCGTCGTCTTTGGTTGAACCCCAAACTCCGAGGCTGAAGATGCGTCGCCGTCGTCCGACTCGGAATACTTGTCCGAATCCGATCCAGCCTCTTCCTCGTCCAGGTCGAATCCGCCTCCCTCCTCGTCCTCAGCCTCCTCGTCCCTATCAACCATAAACCCACCTCCTTCCTCTGGGTCAGATTCCGGATCCGGGTCTTTGGCCTTGGCTTTGCCTTTACTTCGTGTTTGCCGTCCCTCACCGGTGGCGGACCGAGGTTGAGCCGGAGACCGTTTCCGTCTGGATCCGCTCGCGGGCTCTGGTTTTTCCTCTTCTTGAGCTTGTCCAAGCAGCACTGCACATACGGCTCGCCAGTCTTCTTTGCTCACCGACAGCCCTGCGTCTCGATCTGGCGCCTCATCTCCATCTCCACGGGGGCGCGCTCGAGCATTTTCCCATCCTGTCGCGGCGTTGCGAAAAACAGCTAGGACTATAGGGCGGGCGGTAAAGTTGACTGGCACGGCTGTCGTCGAGGTGAGTGTGGCGCACCTTCTGGGTCGTCTGGTGGGAAATCTAACATCTACCGATGCAAGCCATTTTGAGTGACATCAAAGCAGAATGCGGATCGGCAAGCGTACCTGGAGACCGGTTGGAACGAGAGAGAGCGGGATGCTTGAGTCTTTGTCTTGATCATGAGTAGAGCCTATAGTGGATGTCACTGGGCGTCGGTGGAGCCTAGTTTGGTGTGCCATACCACTGTCCGAACCGTCTTCCACGAATCCACCGCCTTCCTCCCCTTCAGTTCTCTGCTTCTTCCGGACCGGTTCTCCACTAGCCTCGCCACTCTGTTTCACGAGCTTGAGAAACGTGGTGTCAATGGCGCGCCGTAAGCTAGGCTTCAGACTCGAGAACTCGTCGTCGTCGGACATAATATGTTTCCGTAATAATTAAAGTTAGATATCAATAGAATTAGAACGAGGACTAGATAATTAAGAGCTATAGAGTGAGGCACAAGATGTGCCGAATTCCGATCGTGATGTTCAGGCGGGGTGGTGGCTGGCTGGGCGTTACTTTTATTATTTTGGTGATTTAGTCCACTTTTGGCATGGTCACGTGCATCAAAGCTTGTCTAGCTCGTACAAATCTGCTATTTTAAACTTTAACTTTGGCCATGGGGAAACGTGTGAGCGCGTCTGGACTTTTGTGTGGCTTGCTGGGTTTTGATCGTGACAGGTTCTAGGGCAAAAAAGGTGGCAACTATGGCAAGGCGAGGAAAGGTGGCGGGTCGTGGGGAGAAGATGTGAAGCAGGAGAACCAGTCTTTCGAAAGGTATTACAAGGTGAGTCATTATGTGCCATATCGAGGAGTCGAGCTTCAATTAAGGTGGTACTAGGCTGTTGGAATTGTTCCCGAAGAAGAATGGGAGACCTTCTGGGCGACTCTCAAAGTCGTCCTTCCGACCACATTCCGGGTTACTGGAAGCCGGGCGTGAGTGCGTCAAGTCGCTATCGTTTGGCGTTTGGGAGTCTAGAAACTGACGGGAATGTGCGATCAAGAACTTCACAGGAGCTGAATGAGATTATCAAAGAACAGCATGTGCCGTCGTTGACTGGGATCAAGTTTGAGGACAAGACGGTCGACCCACCGAGGCAATTGCCTTGGTAAGTGGGCTGGGCCCAAGACGAGGTGGCACTGTATTGATGAACTGCTGGTGAGCAGGTATCCGGATGGCCTGGGTTGGCAATTCGACGTGTCCAAGAGTGTGTTACGCAAAACACCCGAGTATAAAAAGTTTCATAATTTCTTGGTCTACGAGACGGAAGTGGTGAGTCTGTTTGCGTTTACTTCCTCTGGCAATATTCTAATTCACATGGGCTGACAGGGAAACATATCACGACAAGAGGCCGTTAGCATGATTCCGCCACTGTTGCTGGACGTTCAACCCCATCATAATGTAAGTGCTGCAAAATGCTACAAGGACATGTATCCATGACGGGTTCTCCACTAGGTTATAGACATGTGTGCTGCTCCCGGCTCCAAGGCGAGTAAAGTCCGGCGTGTATTTGACCCAACACTTACTCAAATTCATCTTACAGACCGCCCAGCTCCTGGAAGCTCTACATGCAAATGACACGGTTCTCGAAACATCGTTCCCCCAAGGACTGCTCATTGCCAACGACAGCGACTATAAACGCTCCCACATGCTTGTTCACCAATCTGCCCGACTTCCCTCTCCAGCGCTGATGGTCACAAACCTTGATGCATCTAGTTACCCAAGGATATACACGAGTCCGACTAGCGGAAAGCTGCTGTTTGACCGGATTTTGTGTGACGTGCCCTGTAGTGGAGACGGAACTGTCCGGAAGAATATGGGAATTTGGAAGAATTGGACCGGTATGAATGGGAATGGGCTACATGGGTACGTTAGTATCGTTCAGTTGTTCCCACCCAGATTCTTACACGGGATATGACAGGTTACAGCTACGTATCCTTGTTCGGTCTATGCACATGCTTCAACCTGGCGGCCGACTCGTCTACTCGACGTGTTCAATGAACCCGGTAGAAAATGAAGCAGTGGTCGCAGCTGCACTCACAAAATTCTCCGGTCAGTCTGCATCTCATATCTCTTATTTTACACTGCTAAGCCCACAATAGATTTCGAGTTGGTGGATGTGTCTACGTCCTTGCCGGAGCTCCAACGCAGGCCGGGCATGTCGAGCTGGCGCCCACCTGTGAATCGGGAGATGGACAGGTTCTTCGATACGTATGCCGAGTTTATTGAATCGCTACCACCAGGACAACGGGAAGAGACCAAGCTCGTGGAGACACAGTGGCCGCCTGTAAACGCCGTAGAATTAAATCTAAATAGATGGTAGGCCTCTCTGTACTCTCTGGATCAAATCTGGCTGATCCATTCTTGCTCGCTTAGCCTGAGGATATATCCCCATTTGCAAGATAGCGGTGCGTTCTTCGTTGCGGTGCTGGAAAAAAAGCCAAAAAGTGTCGTTGCATCTAGGTACGTCATGTCGTATATATGAAGTATCCAGCTAACATTTCTTTTAGCATGTCTACGAAGCGAACTGCCGAGGATGTTATCGATTCATCTGAGGGTGCTGTCGACGAGACCGCTAACAAAAAGCAAAAAACAGCCGAACAACCTGACGAGGACATAGAACCTGCTCTGGCTCCACCAGCTGAAAAAGACCCAAAAGAGAAGCCGGGAAAAGGGGGCACTTTCAAAGAGCTACCCTATACATTTTTGTCGGACGGGAGTGAACATCTGGAGCAATGCCTGTATGCCCGTTCCTTACATCTCCCGGTAGCTATATGCTGACATTTACAATTTGTTCGGCAGCACTGATCTAAAAATCAAACCATCTTTTCCATCTGCCAACCTTTTCGTCCGTAACCCCGACGGCGAAGTGCTTCGACAAATCTATCTCTGCAACGATCCCGTCCGACGTGTCCTCGCTCATAACGATTTTGCTCGGTTACGGTTGATCAACGCCGGCGTTCGAGTATTCAGTCGACAGGAGACCGGTCCGCGCAATGAGGATACCAAGGGCGGCCGGAGCAAGTTTAGATTTTTGGTTGAAGGCACGCCTGCAATACTTCCACACGTCGATGAGACTCGGATTGTTCCGGGAGATATGGAGACGCTACGGGTGCTGATGCGGCTCTATTACCCCATCTGCCAGGAGTTTGCCAGCCCGTTGCGGGAGAGGTTGTTAGGATTTGGCAAGTGGCGCCTGATGTGTTCCTGATGCGCTGGCCAGCAGCTGACGTGATGGCGTAGAGGTTGGCAGTTATCTAATGAAATTCGAGCCCGGTAATCAGGGCGTGGCAAAGTAAGTCGACTAAGTACCCGCTCTGAAATTTGAGCTGATGTTGAGGGATAATGATTAGCATGAAACACCCACTGGTGCTCCCGATCTGGAAGTCGGCGACGTCGGTGTCACTAATGTTGGATAAAAAGGCAAAAAGGTGTGTCCTGGAGCAAACTTCCAACCGTCAACGCCAATAACCATCTTTGACTGTGACAGCGCTCTGAGTCTGCGACTATGGGGTGAAGATATCACACCCGCTTCAAACAAAAAATCTACGGTCGACGTCAAACCGCCAGCCGAACAAGCAGATGACGAGGGTATTGAATTGGATGATGGTGGGGATGAAGATGCAGAAGGGGAGGAAGAGATAGTTGAGTAGGGTGATGTCCCCGTGTCTTGAGCGTCGTATGTTCGTAACTCTGGAATATATGCAAAAAAACCCATGGTAGAGGTGGTGTAGTGGTCCTGGTTTTCTGAAAAAGTTGGGTTGAGTGTACGTAAATGACATTTTCTGGCCTGAAATATCTCATATGGGAGTCTGTCAACTTAGAAACGCATTAGCTATTCAGCCAAGCTATGACAGGAACACAAAGCCAAGCGCGACAACCTTAACCTGTTCATAGATTTCTCAGGTGAGGAAGTAGCATACAGAGGAGTGATTGGATCAAGTATAGAATAAGTTACGGCGAACACAAAAAAAACTACAAAGATTGAACACAACAGCCCGCCGTCATCCGCAGCTAGCCGATTTACTGCCTTGGCTCCTTCCACGAACGCTTGCCGTAACGAGCACTCTTGTATTCATCGGCATTTTCCGGGTCGTCAAGGTTGAAGGAACGACGCCTGTTTTGACCTTCGTCACGCTCAAAGCTGCGCTCCCGTCGCTCGCCGAACTGACGGCTACCAGATCTATCTTGACCCCGTGCTTCAAAATCGCCTTCGTCACGACGACCAAATGCTCGGGGTCTAAATCCCTGTGCCTCCCTCGCACCAAATTCCTCCCTCGCACCAGATTCACGGCCCTCTCGTGCACCAAACCCGCGGCCACGATCTTCAAAACTCCGTCGCTGGTCCGGGTACGATGAGGAACGGTCTCGCCCGCTCTGACTTCCACGTCCTGCCCAAGGGGACAAGGGTTTTCTAGACTTGTAATCCACACGAGCCTGGCCGAACCGTTTTGTGCGCCCGTCATCGTATCCGAGTTTTTGCAGGAAAGCTTGACTGATGTGCGGCTCTTCTGGCAGTCCAGCAGCCCCCGTCGCCCAGTCCTTGCATCCTTGCAGTATCACACTCTTGGATACCCGCAGCTCGGGGCTTTTGGCAATATAGTAGCCGAGGAGGGATGCAAAAGTCTCATCCACCATGAGAGGGTCGAGTTGGGGCAGAACTTCCTTGAGGGTGGCCTCAATCTCTTGAATCTTTGGGGTTATCTTGGAGGCAAATGTGACGGGGACCGGGGTGTCGACGCTACCACGGAAGGAGCTCCTTAAATGACGAGGGACAGGTGGAGGAGTATAGAATGCCGCGGGGTTGTCATCATGCTTTGCAGCAAGGTGAAGTGTTTGAGCTTCTATCTCCTTGACGGTCGTGGCCTTCATCGGGACATGAGTGAGCTGCCAAGTGACAAAGCCAATCTCCCAGGGTAAAAGTACAAGGTCGCCACGCCCTTCAGTGCCAGCACGACCTGTCCGACCAACACGATGGATATATTGATCACTCGAGGAAGGAATCCCAACCTGAATGACCCGAGTAACCCCGGGGTAGTCAACACCGCGAGCAGAGACGTCAGAGGTAACGAGGATAGAGGCGCCGGTGGTATCCTTGCGGAATCGATCAGATGCCCTAGAGCGTTGATCCTGGTCTTTCTTTGAATGAATCTCATAGACTTGGGTAGAACGCCCAGCAGGAAGTGTGTCCCGAGCGAGGTCCCTTAGAAGTTGAGCATACATTTGGGTCATGCGTGTGGTCGGCAGGAAAATGATCGATTTAGACTTTCCAGGATTGGAGAGTTGATCGTGTGCGAGCAGACGGAGGATGTGTGGGAGTTGGTCCTCGGCTTTGGGTAAGACGGTGTGGTATTGTGGAATATGACCATGAACTGGCGAGTCCTCCTCTGTAACGGTATTTATGAAGATGTGATTTTTGTCCAGAGCCTGGCGAGCAACTTGTTGGATTGCGCGGGAAACAGTCGCAGAATAAAGCATCGTTTGGCGCTCAGGGGATTTGGGGAGATAGGAAATGATGTCTTCAAGATCGTCGCGGAAGCCCATATCGAGAAGTGTATCCGCTTCATCTAGGATAAGCTGGATGACGCTCAGTAAAGTATCGATATCAGAGTATGAAATACACACCATTTGGGTATTTTTGAATCCCTCAGCAACGCCAGGCTCGCTCTGCAAAAGATCCCGCAGGCGACCGGGTGTGGCGACGACAATATCTCGTCGGCCTTTCATCCAACCGCGCATCTGTTCACGTTTGCTATTCCCACCAACAAAGAGCCTAACCTCGAAGTCGCCATGATGGTGAGTGAGCTTCAATGCCTCGTTTGCGATCTGAGTAGCAAGCTCGCGGGTTGGGCTGATGATAAGCGAGCCAACGTCAGTGCGGGTGAATGCGCGCACAGCTCGGGCTTCATAAGTACGGTCTTGGACAAGCCCAGCTCTCGTAAGAGCCTCTTTCTTGGCTCGCTCGATAGCACTAATGCGAGCTTCGATGGCAGGTACTAGGAATGCAAGGGTTTTGCCGGTTCCAGTCTTGGCTCGAACAAGGAGATCACGAGGTGGGAGTTTGCCGTCGACCTGCTCGAGCTCGCTGTGGTGTTTCGTAAGTTGAGGAAGAAGAGGGAGAACAGCTGATTGGACAGAGGTCATATGGGTGAGCCTGTGCGGCTTGACGGTGATTGCATCGTAGGTTTCTTCTGTCACGAGTTTTCTAATCTCGGAGAATGGAACCAATGGTGCCTCTTCCGCCTTCAAATCCTCCAAGGAATTTTTGGACATCTCCCCAGCGGCATGACTAAGGCTTTCGCGAGGTGGCTTGAGCTGTATCTGAGCGGCATCTGCCGAAAGGCATGTTCTAGAAATAGAAAATGCGCGGACTGGGGCAGGTAAACAAGATGAACTATTGGAGTGTTAGCTACTCACTTGACAAGGGAGCCAAGGCAGCTCGTTGGGCCAAAGCCGCCCGTAGGCTCGTTGAAGGGGCACAAGAAGAGCGCAAGGAGACGCGGGCTTGCGCGATCAGTCGGAGTGCCATCGTGGAGGTGGTCGTCCGGATCGCTCGAAATTTCTGAGATTACGATTTTCATCCAGCCGCTAATGTCACGTGGAACATTCCCGCGGCTCACCTGTTCGTCCCCAACCATCATGCCCGCAAAGGTCCTTGTGTCTCGTCATCTCGGCGATCATGCTATGAGTAGCTTGAGCCAATGTGGAGATATTGAGGTACAGCCGATAGATGTTTCTGTGTAAACAAGGTCAACATCTGACCTGATTCAGCTAGTGATTTGGCCACATGATCGAAAAGCAGATCGCCAATGGTTGATACAAAACGCCAAGGATGCTGTAGGACTAGTGGTGACATTGTCAGACAAGGTGACTTGATGCAGCGAAACTAGATTGACAGTGACAATAAGCACGGAGCAGGTCGACAAGGAGCTGATCGATGCTGCTGGTTCCTCGCTGAAGATCATTTCGACAATGTAAGCAATGTAAATGGTTCCTTCAAATGCGCATGCTAAGATCATGACTAGGTCTGTAGGATATGGTAGATTTTTGTTGAGATTATGACTTGCATATATAGAGCTAACGCTTGTAGACCATGTGGACGTGCATGAGCTCAAGGCAAATGGGATCAAGCTCGGCTTTACCCCAGACGTTTTGACAGACGCGGGTAGGTGTCATTTTCGGCCCCGCTAGACTCTTTGATTCATTGCGCTTAATCTTCAGTGGCCGACATTGCCATCATGCTCGCTCTCATGGCGTCGCGCAACGTCAAGCAATCAATGGACATTGTTCATACTGGCCAGGTGTGTTTTCTCAGGTCTTTATGAAGAGGGCAGGCATTAAATAGCGCAAATTCGTTGAAAGTGGCCCGTCACACCTTGGTCTCCTTTTCTCTTGACAGGTCCCCAGCTGAGTACCCCTGACACCACTGTCGGCTTCATTGGGTTTGGTCGTATAGCTCAAGCCACACTCGCCCGCCTCATCCCATTTGGTATCTCAAAGGTGCTATACACGCGGGCTTCGCCTCCAAAATCGTCGTCCTCCACCCAAGATAAGGGATTGTTAGCCAGATATCCGAGTCTGAAGGAAGCAAATCACGTCGCAACGGAAAAACTCGCCAAAGAAAGCGACTTTATATTTGTGCTGGCACCAGGAGGGGCGAGTTCTTATCATCTTGTCAACCGTGAATTTTTGGGGTGGATGAAGCCAGAAGCAGTGCTGATAAACCCAGGTCGGGGTAAGTGATTCAAGTAGCGCTGTTGTACCCGTTTCCGAATCCTGCCTGGTTCTTAGGTTCTGTAGTCGACTCGGATGCACTAGCTGAGGCACTGAGGGAAGGGAAGATATGGGGTGCAGGGCTTGATGTGATCGACGGAGGTGCGGCTTTGTATTGCTGAGGCTCCACCTCTTATTGATGGTACAACAGAACCGAATGTTCCCTCTGACCATCCTTTGGTTAAGGAGCCCCGGTGGGTCCATTCATCCGAAGTCCATCACGTAGCCCCCTGAACCTTCTTTAGAGCCGTAGTTCTTCCTCACATTGGTTCAGCAACAGTCCAAACCCGACTTAGCATGGCTGTCTTGGCAGCCGACAACATGGTGGCTGGAATTAGAGGAGAAGACATGCCCGCCCAGGCCAAGCTGTAATATCTCACGGGTATATGCGGCATTCTCAGCAGGAAATCCATGCTGTAATAACACAGGACCTCATTACAACATCTATTGAGTGACATCAAGCTACTATACACTTAGAAAATATCCGATCGACAGAGAGGGCACGTTGAAGAATGACTAGTATTGAACCACTGCGATGCAAATCTGTTAATGAACATCTCCTTCAATTAAGACACGGCGGCTTACCTTGTACAAGCAGCTTGCATGAAATCGGTTCTTACATGTCCTACAAGGCTTGGTAGGAAGTGTGCGATCGGTAACGCTGACGAGTCTGTCCAAGACGACAAAGCCCGGGCCGTTTAGTTTCATTCAATCTCCAAAGTTAATGCTAAGACCTACGAATAGCAAATTGCGCACTCCGACTTGCCCTCAAAATGACCCGCCACATTCTTCTTATATACCGATAATGCATCGTAGATGAGGCCTTGCTATTTCGCCAGCATAAGTCAGTTCACACTTCTTTTCGGGACAATCTAACGTACCTGAGCGGTCTGTTGTACGCCGAACACCCACGCTCGCCTCCTGTTTTCCATTCCAGAAATCCCCCTGACATCCCTGACCTCGGCAGCCTTCAACGGAAATTCAGGTGGCAATCGTACCGCGATTTCGAGGGTTTGGTCATCTACAGTGTACACTGCGCTGATCTCGTTTACACTTGGCGCAACTTTGACGGAGAAGGCGTCGTCGTTGAGGGCCTCCGTAGCAGAAGCCGCGGATGACCGAAATTGTGCGAGCTCTTGTTTTATCAGGACCGGGGAGAAGTGGGTCCTGGTATATGTTGCCAGGGCCGAGGCAAGCTGCTTGTCTTGACACTCGGACCACCAGCTCCGGATGAGCCCGGGAATTGATTTCAGCGCTTTGTAATAAGTATGCGCTGCTATGATGTTAAGGGCAGTCGAGAGCGATTTGTCGTATACTGAATAAGTAAGATGCGTTAGCTTGCAGGAGTACAAACAAGAACAACGGACTAACAGTCGAAGTGGTATTCTTCAATGTGCCATTGAGAAAGGCCAAACGGTTTTGTGGCCAGCCCAATGCTCAGAAGTTCAAATAGGCAAGGGAGGAGCGATGATCTAACTAGATCAAGCCGTCTAAGTTGTTCGAGATAACTCTGTTTGACCTTCAATGACTGGTTCGAGAAAGTGAGCATTTTTATTACGACGTAAGCGGAGCTCAGTGCTTACGCTGCCATCGAAAAATTCAACCACAATCCACCACGACAGCAGTAAATTTATCTGATCCTACAGAAACAGTAATTTAGACTAAGAAATCCAAATAATTTTAAATCTTGTACTTCACGGGCTGAATGCGCCGACGCTGGTGCTAAACGAGATATGAGTGACTGAGGGAGCTCAAATTGTTGGTTATCGCTGAACAATTCAGTGGCATCCGTATCAGTCGGTGTGATCATAGCTGCCTCGATAACACGTTGTTCGGTGACTTGTGCTACTGCGTTTCGTGCTAATTCATATGCCATAGCTTTGATAGGAGCATCTTGACTTGCGATGAGGGACAAAAGCTACGAAGAAATGGGGTCAACAGACGTGTGTATACCACATCCTTATACATACTTGATCGAATAATTGTGGCTTTATTTGCCCAGGCGAGAGTGATCGCATGCATTCGACCAAACAAAGGTGATACTTGTCTCGAGTTTCGGAGTGTGTTTCGTCGTCTACTGAGCGTGAGATGCATGTATTTGATGCAAGAATATACGTACCACTCGTTAGTAAAAACAACGATAGGACGCTTTCAAACACTCCTTCGGGTCGCAGCCTCCACACTTCTTGTAAGGCTTTATTTGAAACAGCTAGCTCATGTATGGAATTAACTGCGCGTAGAGTCTGTAGTAGCAAATACAAGTTTCGCGTAGTCTCCCTATCCACCTAAAGATTGTAAGAAGGTGGCCGGATTGGCGAAAGGAAAAAAAGTAAGAGCTCACTAGGTTGCTCTCTAAGATATCAAAAATGAACTCCCAGTGTGCCCCAGGGACCGTTTGCAAAATCGGCAACAGATGATAGATTGCGACAGTGACATGCGTCTCAAAACTTTCGTCGAGGTCTTCATCACTGCTCATCCATTTTTGCAACGCTTGCGTAAGGTATACTGCACGTTGTTGCGGCAAGAATCCGATTCCAGATTCTGCGGGAGGAGCTATGGAATTGAGCATACGTAGGAGTGGTATCCCAGTAGAATTCGCAGAGCTTGGCGAAACCCCAGTTATCCGGCTGGCGAGCTCATTTCTCCATCGGTCAAGTCGAGGACTTTCCACGCCTCTAGACGCTACGACAGACCCTATTGCAATAGAGGGCAATGGGTCTGATGGAAGGAGGTGAGCAAAAACACGTGGCACCAGAGGTAGAGGTACTCGCGTTGATTTTGAATGCTTTGAGCGAATCCAGCCCAGACGTCAAGAGTACCTGGATCTGCATCCCTGAGGGTCATCTGCATAATCCGACGTAGTATCCGAACATCCCGTAAAGGAGCGGTAGTATGAAATGCATGAGCATATATTTGAGAAATAACATCTGAAGCGGTGCGAGGGCTTGTTGAGTCTCCGTTGGGTTTGTTAAGCCGTGCCACGAGCTGTTGGTGCCACTCAAGTCCCAGGTCGCTTAACAATGAATTCTCAATGTAAACTACCAGTTGGGAGACACTAGATAGTATTTCCTGAACCTCTTGAAGAGAGTCTGATCTGAATGCATCAGATGACCAGGACGACGCTAAGGTAAAGTCCAAGCACAGTTGTTGCAAGGCAAGCAAATGGGGGAAAGACCATAGCTGCTCCTTAGCATAGGGGCGGTTTTGAGACAATACACTAACAAGCGCTCTAGTTATTCGAGTGTATTTTGCTAATCCTTGTGAATCGAAGTTGACCAAGGCGGCGCTCGTCGGTTCCTTGTCCATGAATGGCACCAAAGGGTCTGCTTCGGCGAGGAGGGAGCTAGGATTATCGGCAAGATTTCGCAGCTCGATATCAAATGCGTTCTGAGGCGGAAGTGCATAAGTTAAAAGATCGTTCTCGTCGACGTAAAGCCCTGATCGATGAGCAACGTCAAGAACGTCTAGCGCACTATGTTCAATGACTCAAGATGAGCTAAATTAGAAACGAAGTGAAGCAAGAAATGTGGTTACCTCAGGGGTGTCTTGCAATTACTCAGAAGCTGAGTAACTAGACTTCGACCACCACGTTCACTCCCAGCATTGACTTCAGAAGGTACCAACTGCAACCATTGGGATCGGGCAGAATCGAGAAGGGAGAGGGAGGCTCCAAGCTCCGCAGGAAGATAAGGCCTAAGGCTAGGTGCTATGTATAATATTGCCCCAAATCGAGATGAGTCAAAAAGCTCATTCGCCTCCAACAGTTCAGGGTCCACAAATTGAAGGCCAGCAAGCATAACGCGAGCTGACAGAAGGAGGGACCCCTTCCTTGAAGAGTAATCGGTAGAAAAAATGAGTTCTTCTGAATCTTCTATGAAGGATCTGCCGAGAGAACCAACAAGCACACATAACTGCCGCCTGTTTAAACAAATGGCTAATCCCAAATGAGTTTCTCGGTAAGGATAAGAACGCATATAGCTTACTCCAATGCTCCACGATCGACTCCAATATTACCAAGTACTCGTCGTTTCCGTGAATCACCTCGGAAACCCAGGATTGACAAACCGCAAAGAAATCCGAATTTTGAATGGATTTAGGAGGCGAAAACTGAACAGAGTCCAAGACTTTTCCAAGCACTGCAGGCGACAGATCGGCAGCCAAGTGGAGGAAATCGCACCATACGCCCAGATGAATATCACTCGGGGTTTGAGAACCTAGCAGTCCACTCAATAGGACCTTAAGCACATCTCCACTCTTTGCTGAAATCAAGTGCGCCATGAGCCCGTGGCTAAACACGTCTCCAGTAATCTGCACCAGTGTATCAGGACGCGAGGTGCAGTGTGATAACGAGGAAGACAACAAACCTCGGTCAGCCATGCGGTATCGATAGCCTCCGACAGCTCCCATAATATTTTTAGGGTTTGTCCTTGACGGGTGTGGGTAGCCATATCCGCATCCACACCACGGTCGGAGTATATCGTCTTTGTAAGGAGCTCTTTGACGTTCCGCTCGCTCACGTCCGAGCCATGGACGTGCCCAAGGATTGAAGCAAGGAGTTTGGCTGCATTGAATGTTCGGGTTATTCCGACATCGTCGGCCAAAAGGGGGTTCCATGTAGACAGCCATGCTCGATTCGTAACATCTGAGAAATCAGTCAGTGAGCAGCAGGTTTAGACACAATGAATACGAACCCGAGTCCATCTGCTCGATTTTCCTGATCGACGAGCCAAGAAGTACACCGACTACTCTAGGGGGAAGGTTATCCAAGAGCTTCCCGTTCACCGACTCCGCCACCACCCGCCCTATCCAAGTGGCGGCGGTAACATCCAGAAGCGTACTGGGAAGGGAAGATTCCTCCTGGATGCTAGGGTCAATGCTTCGATCCAGCCTTTTGCAGATCAGGACCACACACTCCAAATACGCTGATAAGAATGATTTCAATGCGAGCTCTCTGTCCCTGGGCAGCACACTGAGGGCATTGCTGTCATATGCGGCCCAAAACGAGTTGAACAAATGTTCGAGACTATCTTGGTTGTACGGCAGAATCTGCAAAAGATGATTCATGTAATGTTTCATGGCATGAACCGAGCTACATACAGTAGATGGAATCGTCGATAACACAAAAACTATGGCCGGATATGATTGAGCTCCAGAGCCGAGACATCCGAGCTGCAAAAATTTCAACAAGTCCACGTAGGCCTCCTGGCCAGAAGACTCGACTTGAGCAGCAGAGGTAGTTTGAAGGGGTGTGGCATCATCAGCTGCACCCTCGCTACCAGAGTCATCATCTTCATCTTGTCCCGCGGATGGTAGTGCCGAAGAAATTGACCAGACTTCGGGAAACGCTGAATTGAACGCTGGAATCAGACTCTTAATATTTATTGGAAACAAACCTACTGTTGATAAGAGGCAGCAAAGCTTCCCACATTGATGCTCTCACTCCAGCGTCGGGCTCAACCCAAGCAGATCGAAGAGCTGCAATCCCGAGCGACGAAAGGAAGGTCGGCTTGAGTGAATCCTCAGTCGATGAAGGATTCTCCCTAAGTATCCACACGGTAATCAGCATTGACGTAGACTATAGAGCTATGGACCAGACTTACTTTATATATTTGACTAAAGTCTTGACGAAACCCCAGCCAGCAATACGAACAGCTCGTTGACCGCAGCCGAATGAAAGGCTGGGTACACCTTCCTGTGTGCCAGCGTACCGGCTCAAAAATCCAGCCAACTTCTCCACGCTAAGCACAGTTCCAAATAATGGGTTAGAAGAGAGTATGCTGGTCAAGACTGGGATAAAGTGAGGACGTGCAAGCGATGGCCCCTCTAATGTTGGATAAAATAAAATCAATCCATGATGGCTCAGCATTGGACATTGACGCACCAAGGATCCATGCCATGGCGCCTAATCCTGAAGTTCTAAGCCTCGCATCTCGATCCTCAGGCTGCTCATGAGCGTTCATCACATCGATTTTGTCAGCGTTATCGTTTGTGGCCACAGCAAGCGGGGCAAACTGCTGGTAGAGGACGCCTGGTGTAAGCACCGCCTGCACTACAGACGAGACCAAATCCTCTAGTTGATCTTGGACATCCAGCAGGCCGTCTTCCGTGGTGTCCAGCTGCCACGAGATCGAAGCACTCCAAGACGATTGTAAGGTAGACGAAATGGAAGGGACAACGTCGTTTGCGCCAAGAATCCAAGCCGCAAGCAGGGAACCAGCGTCAGAATGACTCAGCACGAAGGTTTGTAGCCCCTCCCGAAGCTCTACGCGAGCTAGTAGGTTAGAATGAAGGGTCGCATTGAGCTCTCGTATTCTACGACTGGGATGAACCGATAGTGGGACGAAATGCCATAGCTAGGCGGATAAGCATACAGTAAGGCGATCATGGGTTGGTAATAACTTACCCACACAGGCAAGGCAGAAAACCATGCTTCGTCCTCTAGCATACCAGAAAGGTCCTCCAGCGCCTTGGTTTTAGTCACAGGGTCTTTTTTTGACAATCCTCTAAAGCACAAGACCATATTGGGTGGCAGTAGATCGGTGGTGGCGAGTTTGTCGATAGGATCCTCGACCAGAGGCTTGAATTTTTTCGGGGGGACATACTGCTTCACTCGTGGCTCTTTGTTTTTCTTGCCCTTTCCCTTGCCTTGCGACTTGGATGCGGGCGCGATTGAGATGGATGGATCGAGAGGATTCTGCAGTTTAGAATAGACATGGTTATTGGAGCTTAGATTATGCAAAACATAACACGTACCGCCTTTCTTTGATGTTTTTTGCGGGTCCCAGAAGTTGCAGACGACTTGCCTTGCTTGCCCATTGTGGATGGTTGTGGCGGCAGGGTGAAGCTTGAGATTTACAAATCAAATCGGATGCGTCATCGAAATGAAACAAATGAATTAACTGAACATCATTAGTAATTATGAAATGGCTACATGAGAAAGATTTTGACAAAAACTGTTCAGTCCAGATACAAGAGTCGGTCAGGCCAATTTACACGCCCCAGCCCAGCTGCTCAAACAATAATGGTGCTGCGCCACTCGCGATTCCACCAATCCCCATATACACGACTACCTTGGTGAGTACTACGAAAAATGATTCAGTAAAGTAATACAGTGCGAAAACTAGGCTCACCATCGGCGTCGTAATGCTTGACCTTCTGTTCATGGGTACCAAACTCTCCGGGGATGGGTTGGCGGTCAACCATTTGTAGTCCCTTTTTCTCGGGGGTGCCCTTTCCTGAGCGCTGTTTTGTCTGAACCCCATCGGCCAACCGATAGATATGGGTGCGTGGTAAAACGCCAGACCTGACGACTTGGCTTGGCAGATCGATAACACTGGGAACAGTGCGTAGATGCGCCGCGTCTGCTGGGACACTAGCGTAGTCCGTCGCGGGAGTGTACCATCGACGAGTAGGCAGCGGGCCGACTTCTCGAGAGAAGCTTCGGAAGATGGGTGGAAGAATGGCAAGACAGACTCGTTTAGCGGCAATGCGCCAGACGAAAATGGCGCCAATCCCAACAATCATCTTGAGCGCAGCGTATAGTAGGAATGTAGCTATGTCGCCGGCCGTAGCTAGCGAGGATCCCGGAGTACGTGTCACAAAATAATCCGAGAAGCCGGACAGATGGGCCGGGGCGAGGATGAACTGAGCAAAGTGCCATCGGGATATCACAATTCCCATAACGACGGAAACGAAAGCAATAGCATCTTCGAAGCAGGGACAATCATCAACAGGTTCGGCGTGGCGGTGGACGATGAACAACCCAGCGGCGAGAACGGTAATCGGGACTACCGGCGAATAGATTAGATAGGAGGGCATCTCGGTTGCCGAAATACTCACCCATCCAACCATTTTGGGTGACCCAAGCATCGATTGCTGTACCCCACTGCATCTGAGCAGCCCAGATGGCAGTGCCGACGGCAACTCCAGCGGCGCAATCCGTGAAGCTATGCATAGCACAGTACAGGCGGCCAAAGACGATGCTAAACGTGTAGATGACCAACAGGACCTGGATGACGCGATACGTGAAGGCCGAAATCGAAGCGTTGGCCAATCCTGCCGCCGCGAGGGAGTAGATGTACAACGCAATGGAGACCGAGTTGGTCGAGTGAGTGGAAGGAAACCCATATTCTAGGCTGCACGTGTTATGTTAGCATATGTTCACTTGCTCTAGTGTCTAACTTACTGATGCGTGCCAACGGCTATCCGGCAAGAAGAAAAAGCAATTAGCTTGATGCAAAGAAGCTCGAGGGACAACTCACTCAACCGGGTGACGGTAGGTTCAAACGGCCGAGGCGAGCAGATGAGATCCTTGATGAGCGAAGAGAAGTAGACGCCAGCGGCGAGCACATAGAGAAGCCTAGATGACATCATTCAGTGCGTCCTGATCTCAAAACAGCTAAAACGTACCCAAAGCCGACCATTGGATATCCAAAGAAAAAGAAAGTGGGTAGCACGATCATGAAGAACGTATGTGTGCCAAGCGTGGACGTGTACACAAAGTATGTGTCGAGAAATGGCCGACGGATTTTGCGCTGTTGAACCACCGGTCAGCGTCGAGGCAATGCCGATAACCAACAGCGTGGGAACTGTACCTGCATGCTGCCAATCCACTGGGACTCGTATTTCAGGTTTTTGACCAGGCGGCGGCGGATGGCAGCGCGCCAGGGGGCCATGGCAGCGTCATAGTGCTCGTCGGGGAGGGTGCCAGGAGCATCCTCGGCGCTGTCGACCCGCGCTGACAGCTGCGGCCGAGATGCAGATTTTTCGTAGGCGGGACCATCGTATGGGTAGCTCGCTTCGTAGGACGGCAGGTCAACGTCGCTGTTGTGCGCAGACGAAAAGGGCGACGGCTCGGGCGAGATTACAGTGTCGTCCAGGTCAAACTTGACTCGCGACGGAGCAGGCGCAAACGGCAGAGCAGCAGGGGAGGGCGGTGGGGAAGGTAGAGGGGTCATCTCGGTGGTCGTTGTCCAGAGCACCCCGGACGCCGGCTGGGCTCACTAACATAAAATCACTCGGTCACGTGAGACCAGGAATCATGCGACACAGTCGCGTGGCTATGATTCAGTCTGAACCTATGCGGGTAGCTGTGCTTTCTCAATATCATTTTGCTCCTCGTAATCAAAAGCGTTGCTTGATGCGGGGTCGAGGTTTTCTTGGGCACTACACAAGCTCTCTGAACATTTGTGAATAAACTATTCGATTTTGATTGAAAAATAAATTGCTAGGTAACAGGCAAACACGGGGTGGCTCAAACTACATGATTTCCAAACGATCAAGCTTTCTGTTGGTGCAAAAAGGCAGCCATTCAGTAATTATTTGTTGCAAGATAGACACGAACTCACCCCGAACAGGTTAATAGTCCAAATGGCTCCTTTGAATGCGCCAACACCGATGAAGTACTTGTTGTTGAGCCAGCTGAACTTGGTCGAATCTGTTTCTATCTCGCTGAACGAACCAGTGTCAGTATGATGTAAAAGTCCGCATAAGGTGGAAGCGCACAGGTAGAGATCATCCGATACGTAGGCAACACCTTGACCCATCGCATGCATCCAAACATAATGGCCATCAGTGAGTTTCCAGGTCATGCGCGTATCGACATGTAGCGTGCCCTCGTTATCTTGAATACCGCTGTCCCCGCCGATGTTCGGATACACGTTTGCGATAAGCGTACCGTTTGGCAAGGTCCAGTTTCCGCTAAAAAGTTGTTTTAGTGTGTTCAGCCTCGAAGATTCGTGGCGGGTGACTCACCCAAGGTAGCCTGCAGCCGTTAGGCGATGACCATAGGGGCTGGTAATGAACGATGCGTTCTCCGAAGGAGAAGTGATGATGGTTCCAGTGAGAAGGTGTTTGAACTGAGGCGGAGCGACCGTAGCCCCAGCTACCAACGACACCAAACCGAGAAGAGATGTAGCAGCGACAGAGAAGAAACGCATAATATGTCAGATGTCAGTGCGGTGATGATGAAGCAGACCTCCTCTACCTACCTATTTATATGAAAGGAACAACCGTCTAATTGATCCCCGAACACGCGCGCAACCTCCGGGGTTCTGTGGCATCCCGGTATGCGAGGGGGTAATGCCGGTCATTGCGCTAGCGTGAGAGACGTGCTAGTGTGGGCACACTTGATGCATCAGTATTGTCTAGCTCTAAATCAGCCAGCAGTCGAGACACTCACTCACATGTTGGGCTGCCTTTATTTGGATTCCTCATTTCCCAGTCGAGTGATGTTCCTGAACGGAGTGTGATTATGCAGTGGTATGAAACTGGCAGAAGGTTTAAAAATAAGCCAACGGCGAAGCATAGCCGGTTCAAACACTCAAATAAATCATGTCCGAAATGCAAAAGCATGTTGGTGACCGGAATGTATTAGGGCGGGCTAGCGCTTGCGCACCTCAGTTGACTCATCCGATTGAAAGTCGGGCAGGAACCTGCAAGTGAGGTCGAGCTGTCGAGACGGTAGAATTGTCACAGGAACCCAGTACTGGTGCCCAAGTGGATAAGTTGACACATGGTAGGCATTAGGGGTGGATCTGCAGTTTGATGAAACATGGTGGCGCACGACACGTCTAATCTAACACGCTGGAGTACACCAACGACAGGTTTGGTATCATGGTATGGGAATCTACAGATCTTGAATTCACGTACACGTACAGAGTCTATAAATTGTCTAGATGAAATATTATCTATAAGCAGACAGTGATAGAATTAGTAACGTTTCATCGAGTAACGGACAATAAAGATGTTCAGGAGAAAAAATGTCATCAAAAATCAGACATATGCTTGTATAAAAGAGCATCATGACAATGTTAAATCGAGAAAACGACTCACCACCACAACACAGGACCGGCCGGTGCCTGTAATTGAACAAATAGTCAGCGAGATGATAATTGAGGCTGGAAGGAGGAGGATCAGCGGGTGGTGTGTGAAAGCATCGGGCTCATTCAATCTGTCGCCCCCTTTCGCTTCGTCTTCTCCACTTGATGTTATCAGGACGCAGCACGTACCGTATGAGGATATTTATGGAGAATCTGTAAGAATAAGCGTTAGATACGAAACAAGAGCAGAAAGCACCGAGTGAAGGCTCCGTTGGTGATGCATGTTAGAGCGTGGCTCATCGTGAAACTCGCCGGCTCGAAGATATGGATAGTATCTTCATGGCATGTGGGGGATACGGATGTAATAACGTACCTTGGTCAATGCCATGACTGACGTCGGTGGCCAAGGTCGAGCCGAGGAATAATTTTCGTTGTGGCACGTGAGCGTAAGTATCCGGTGCTGGCAAGCACCCTTGGCGGTAAAGCTTTGGTTCCGGCCGTTCAAAATTTCCATCTCGTTCTCGTCCAGCCGCCATGGCTTGATGTTGGATAAGAGGTAAGCCAGCTACCCGTATTCATCGTTCCCCCTCTTTGTGATGATCCCAAATTCAGTTCTGCTTCCGAATGGTGTTCTCACCTTGTGGATAACCCTTACCAAAACTCTCATATCTGACTTTGCGCAACCGAACTACGAGGATCGTGTTAGCTGACAATGTCTTCCTAGATTTAACGTGTCTTTTGGATTGAGCAGTGGTATTCCAGGTGGGTCTTTTGTCATCTCAAGCCCGAACGTGGGACGAAAACTAGTTCATCCATTCGTTGATCCGCCCCGTTCTTCGCTTCTCCTCTTCTACTCTGCCTCGCGCTCTAAGTGTGCAGGTCTGTTTGTCTACGTGTTTTACGTGGATGAATTGAGTGCGTAGTGGGAACGCTGAGCGGCGGTCTGAAAACTCGGCTATTCTGATGTTTCCAACTCACTTGCGTCTGCTTTTCCAAATCGGATTCGCTAATGTCGATCGGTCTTTGTTTAGTCAATATATCATTTCTTTCCCAACGATCTGTTTCTATCGTTGAGGGTTACTCATAGTTAGTAGTCGTGGTTTTGCTTTGGTGGGATGCGAAATATTCAAAATTTGATGGTTAAAACCATAATAGTACTGTACACAGGAAACAGTGGCTAGTGTACGGGAACATACCTCCTAAGAGGTTGTGGACACGTAAATTACAGTAAAATACCAAACTTGTAAATTATTGTAGGTTTTTGACACAATGTAAAATACATCTGCGCTAATGAGACATACCATCGGATTATGCCCCTATTTGTCCGCTTGTTCACCTTATCGGTAATCCAAACCTATCCTTTCTCCTTCCGTCTGGCGTATATACCTCCTTCGCTTCAGAATGGTGCTAGGAAATGACTTGATGGTGCCGAGAGCGCTAAGGTGGTGGATATATGCATGCTAGTCACTCGGTGGCTGCCACGCGAGTACTATGCCCGTCTGTTTCACACCACATGTGTTGTTTTAGGTCCATATATGGCGTCCAGAGCGAACGCTCAAGTGGATCACGTAGCTCTTGACGAGTTGTCAAGAACCTTTCCCCAGTTGGAGCCCGGTATTTTACAGTAAAATACCTATCAATTACAACATATACCTTCCTTTACTCGTGGTGAAAAAAAGTGTGGAAAAGCTACGTTTGGCTACAAACCTAATGCCTAGTAGAAAAGCAAATACATTGTATGGTAGCTATATATGTAACTATGCTAATTTTGATTACAGACGAAGAACGTGAACGATATCTACGCCAGCGTCTTACCAATCAACGGCAGGATGTAGATGAGGAGGAGGAAGACGAGGAGGAGCATCGTCTATGCTGCTGCATCCGGTGCGCGTAACGGAAACCCCTAGTCTCGCCCCACGAACGCGCCTCGAAATTAAGCTTGTCCCTCCGACCCTCGCTCTTCCA
>JAYRCO010000278.1:0-33304 GCA_037042815.1 Ceratobasidium papillatum | reverse complement strand
CCTAGGAGCTCGCTGACATCGCATATGTTTAGCTGCATGTACCCGAACAACACGAAAATGTTCCCGTACTCCGACTCGCAACCGACCAAGGTCAACCCGGATATGTGGTACAACTGCGCAAACTCGACCACGCCGTTTAAGGTGTTCACTGTCAAACAATCCGACGGTTGGGTCGCCTTCAACTTGCTGGTGAGTTTGTACAATCCGGCTACCTTCAAAACGCTGAAATTTGGGCACACAGAATAGCGGCGCTCTCTGGGACTTGCGCGTTTCGATTGACTCTCACAAGATGTACTTCTGTGAGTGCTCTATCTTCGTCAATTTTTCCATCTTTGCTGATAAGACCGGACACTAGTCGCCGCCGATGGAGGGTATACTAAAGTGCAGATGGCCACTTCTATCCTCATCCCCATTGGCGAACGCTACCAGTTCTTCGTCAAGCTCGATCAGGCTGTCGGAGACTATGTGATTCGCACCGCCGCCGTCGTGCTTCCGCAAATCCTGACCGGCTACGCAATCATGTCATATAACACTGCAAAGGCGGACCCTAAAACTCTTCCCGCCAGCAAAAGCCCATGGATCGACTACGCTGGCAACCTCATCAACGGTGGCGTCGACCTTGTTCAGGCCAACCTGGCACCGTACCCCGCCAACCCACCTCCTCAGGGCAAGTCCGACTTGACATTGGCGATGAACGTCACTCGTACCGGCGAGTTCGGATGGGTCCTCAACGGTACGGTTCACATTTCGCTGTCATGATCGTTTTCAAGGTCTGACTTTGCTGATCGTAGGCAACACATGGTATGAGCTCGCCGATAACTACACCCCTCTACTCTTCCAGCCAAGCGAAGTCTCGACGCTCGACCCTAAGGTGTACTTCTCCTACAAGAACGGCACGCTGGTGGACGTCATCTTCACCATCACCGCCGGCAACCCTGCTATCCATCCCCCTCATCCGGTTTGTTCCTCTTATATGCGCGGTGTCACAGCATTTTAACCTCTTTGCTGGCTCTCAGATGCACAAACACGGTGTCAAAGGCTGGTTCCTCGGCTCCGGCTCCGGCGCTTTCCCGTACGCTTCAGTTCAGGACGCCGTCACTGCTGGCTACAAGGGTATCAACATGAACAACCCACCTTACCGCGATGACTTTGTTACTGTGAGTGTCCCGGCACTTGGTAACTGCTTCTGTTACTTACCTGATTCATAGCCTGTTGATATCACTGGCAAGGCTTGGGCTGCGATGCGCTTCCGCGCCACTGACCCCGGCCCGATCATCATGCATTGCCACATCGATGCTCATTTGGCAACTGGCATGGTTGTTGGTACGTCATAACCTGCTCAGTGCGCGTCCTACATTGTGCTTACATTCCTTGCTACCTAGTTCTACTCGAAGGTCCGGAGAAGCTTGTGCCTGGCTACGTTCCGAGTGCATACGTAACCAAGAACAAGCCTGCTTAAATTAAGTCAGGCATGAGGGTCTAGCTCAATGCCACAAGTTGTTTACCTTTCGCTTGGTCTCAAAATATGCTTTTTGTTTTGTTTTTCACTTTCTGGGATGCAAATATAATGCAACGGTTTTGTTATTACACAATCTTTCAGTGGCTAGGAGCTCGATACTGGCTACTTTCAGACGCAATAATCTTTTCTAGATCTACAGCCTCGGGTTAGGTAGCCATACTCGCTGTACTGAAATCTTATCGTGAGGGATTTTTTGAATATTTCCTTTCTTCGGCAGTTTACTAGTTTGACCATGACCTGCGATTGGTTTCTGTAACCGCGTCACTTTCATTATCTCTCGACTGTCGACACATGGTGCTGTCAGTTGCACTTGATCGAGCTTTTACGAGTATCTCGTTGAAATGGCTGAATCAAGTTGCCTAATTATTCTACCAGTCACATGTTTACACTGAGCATTTATTGATTTCTCAGACTATCACGCAACAAACATCGATCACATTATTCTTGATACAAGCTACAGCGTAAGAAGGTGTTGCTACAAAAAGGGAATGAAAAAGTCTGCACAAGACCGCTAAAGCTCAACAACCATTACGTGATTCATCTCGAACTCCTGGCAGACCGCGTTGCCAGCGACTCAAGATATGCCCGACCTGGAGTATGCTCTTCAGAAGGTTGGCGTACGGCTGTGGTTGGTAGCGTCCTTGGATACAGTTGGCTCCCTGGGGCCGTGAAAGAATTTGTAGGGAATGCTGGAGCGCTCGGAGGTGTATGACCGGCATTCATTTGCCCTCCACCAGACCCTTCAAGTCCAGAACTGGTCGTGTTACGAATTCCATCGCCATCGTCCTCACGTCCAAGGCGTACACGAGGCCCACCGAACCCGGTGTCTTCCTCATCATCTTGCGAGGGGTCGAGTGCTCCAACAGCTGGGCCATTTGTTGATGTTCTAAACCAGTGGCGGCGGTTATCCCCGACAAGAGTACCTGGGTTTGCATCGTCTTCTTGCTTCTCTATCTGAGCTCGTTCCTCTGGGGGGACTTCAGGTACCGGTATGACGCCACGGGAGCCAAACAACAGGACGTTGGCTCGAGTTGTGAGGATAAGGACGACGTTTATGAGGCCAGACAGGTTGAAAATGGATACGGCAACAGCTGTAGCGGTGGATACAGAAGACGACGGGCTATTGTTGTCTTTAAATGTAATCCAACGAACGATTGACATGGGAAGAACGACGATTGTATACGCAACGGGATACCTGGATAGGCACATGTAAGATATATAATAAAAAAGGTGAAATATATGCGTACCAGAGGAACTGTCCAGGATTTCCTCCGCCCTTTTTGCGAGACATAATCGATTCAGTGTCGTTTGGGCCAACCAATCCTTCAGTGGAATTTCGTGAAGAGCTCGATGGGAGCCACTTCCACCTCAACGAGCGCCACCCCTGGTCTTCGCCCCACACAATGTTGCCACGGAGAATGAAAAACAAAGGAATATATAGTAGAATATTGCCAAACCCAGCAAACCAAAGCCTGATGCGCTGTTAACTGAGACTATCATTACACGCGCGGGCGTCTGATTAGTACATACCAGACATATTCTCCGCCCAAGCGTTCTCCCTTGTATTGTTGATTGATCCAACACCCTAACAAACCCCAGTGAGCTCAAAAGGCACAGAAAAATATAACAAGCTAAACTTACAGTAGGGCGTCGGCGCATAAAACGACCCGCTTCCGCTTTTGGGATGTGTTGTATACCCCAACACAGCCCATAGGAGTACAAACAGCCACACCGCAGCCGTTACTCCACCCCATAAGAGCGGCCGATATTTAATTACCCGACCTCGCACAACACACACGAATGTGTAAAATGTAATGGCGAAGGTAAAAAGCGCAACTGAAGTTTCGCCTAGTATTTGGATAGCACCTTGGGCATTGCAGTATGATCCACAATACGTCCTCCGCTCATTCGCCCATTTCAGGTCAAGGATAGCGCCAAGAGACATTAGAAGATCAGCCACTAAGAGATTAAGCTACAAATAACTCAATTGCTGATTTAACACCTGGCCTTGAGACTAGGCTTACCATGAACGCGTCAATATTGGTTCGGATCAATCTCCACGGTGGACCAGGAGGATCACGTAGGTTTTCCCAGTATTTGTACTGTTCGGTGTAAGTATTCATTTTACGAAGTGCAAGAAACCAAACGACGTACAGCCACTATTGACAGTAATATGATTACCGCAATTGCGGAAATGAAACCTGCTTGGGTAGCAAACTGGGCCGGGTCACGATTAGAGGAGAGCCGAGCGGATTTAAGAAGCTAAACTCACAGACAAGCCGACGACTTGCCCCGTACTCAGCGGTATATCACAAGAATTCTCGGCGGGCATGATGGTGGTTGAGTAGTTGATCGATATGACAAGAACCTTGCCACCAATATATAGCGCGCGTTGGCGCCCCTCGACAAAAGAATGGCGTGCATCGCAACCGGAAGCCCGAGCACATCCTTGCTGTGACTTCCGTTTTCGGCCATCCATCATACGCCGACACAGCATAAGCGCAGCTATACAGGACCACCTGACACAGGGGCCATCGCACAAATTATCTCGCTTCACGATTATTAACATACACAAATTCAGTAGAGGAAGTAGTCAGCCTGGTGGGCTGTATAGCATAGGCCGTGAGTTTCCTCCTCGATCACATCCTCTAGTCAGTCAATGTCGTCTGCCGAGCAACGATTGCATCGTGCAACCCGTGCTGTGTTCCGATATTGTAAGTCATATTCATGCGTGCAAAGGTTCCTTGCTCGTCGGAAAGACCGTCAGATTCGATTTCAAGCTGTGGCAGAAATTAGTGATGTTTCAGTTGGGGCCACGGCCGAAACCTACCAAAGAGATTACGTCGTCCAAGAGATGAGCTAGCCCAACATTGGCATTCGATTGGCCAGATAGCTCAAGGGTGACTATATGTACGTGGAAATGATCTAGAATACGCGAATTTATTGGGGGCTCTCTAGTACTGGGATCGACTCACAGTAACTGGGCTGGTAATGAATGAAAAATCGAAGATTTCCGGCCGAGAGCCCAAACTTGTCTCGAGATATCTTGATACCTTGCTTTCGAATATTGCGTAGCATAGGAAGATGACGTTTTCCTTCAATAACGGGTCATATATGAGTTTACGGTCAATCAATCGTATTGGGAACTGACGGATATCTCGGAGACTGTGTATATCTCGAGTATGTACTATCGCCTGAATGTAGAATGTCGACATGGTTTTACCGTCCCATTTAAGATCGGGGATGACGATGAATCCGCTGGTGGGTGAGGGGTCCTCATATAAGATTCTATCTGATTCAGATTTGTGTGACAAGATATTGTATACCCTGAATATTGTTGGGCTTAAAAACGACTAGACATACGTCTGAGACACTCACCATTGAAGCCGGCTGGGAGGGAAAGCTTCAATGTACGGTTTGACTACCTCGAGGTAAAGCTGGGGGCTTTCTCGCACCATGGTGAAGGTTTGCTTTGTGAACTGTCTGGCATAAGTTGAATTCTTGGGCTAGAATCGAACAGGGATATTCACCTTTCGAATGTGAGCTTCTGTTGCATTCTCAACAACGGTGATTTTTACGTCTGCTGAACGATCGTCTCGGAGCCAACCAAGGACCCAGTGGTAAATGTCGTTCTGGCCAATGGTCTCGAGTTTTCCAAAGACTCCTTGAACAACCCCAATCTCACTCGAAGCAATGGGAGTTTTAATGACCTGGATAATCGCAGGGGTCCGTTCTGGGGATTCACTCTCGTCGGAACTGCTTTTTGCTATATTGGGAAGTGTACCTAGGATTGAAATCGAATGACTGAGAGGGTCTGTTGGCCAATCAATACTCGAATATGCGTATTTTCAGATACAGACCACACCTTCGCTGAGAATTCTCTCCACCACAAACTCATTCAAGCGCTCAATACCAATCGTCATAGCTGGCCGACTGAGTGGGTTGAAGATGGGAACAAACAAAGTCGGCGTAGATTAGATCGGTACTTAGCGCTATGGAGATAAGATGGCCTCAGGGTCCATGACATCACTCCACGTATTGAGAGCCTCATTATTGCCTCACTCAACTTACACCTCGACCGCTTTCACATCCAAGCCAGAACATCACTATTCACCACAAGGAAACCACATCATATCTTCAGATCCTATTTAGCCTATGGATACCATATTTCAGCTTATGCGCTACTTCACTGGGCGCGCCTCAAACACTGGCACACGCCGAGGTAACCAAGAGGAATATGCCACAGCTTGGGGCCCGTTCCATCCTACCTACTATGCATTCCCACTCCGTAAACCTTCGGGAAACGTAGAGGCTCAAAAGTGTGTAGTTATGAACTTGAGCCTGGAAATACTGTTGACCAACTTGAGACATGCTTAGGCTGTACAATCACATTCGGACAGTCGCATGGTAAATTAATACTCACCGGCGCTCGCCTGAACGGTGCTTAAATTTGTTTCACCAGGTGGCTTGATGCACTGCCCTTCCTCAATAATGCTGGTCTGCCATTCAAGGTCTGCCGAGTGGTCTACATGCAATACGTAGACCAACTGAGACTTGCATAGGTTGGCGTCGACGATATTATTAGCGCATTCCCCATTTGGGGTGATTTCGCTGGAGCAGTGTTATCTGTGTACCAAGTATTTCTTAGCTGGGTATTTGGCGTACCAAACTCCATCCTTATCCGTATGGTAAGGCTTAATCTTCATTAGTCGTGCTTTGTACTAACCGTTCACAAACAACTAGTTGATTAACGTGGTTGTTGACATGTTTCTCGGCATCATCCCGTTTCTTGGGGGTAAGCCACAGGAACTTGTACAAGTTTGGGAATTGAACTCATTTCGTGATTGCCAGATGCACTCGACGTGCTGTTCAAAGCAAACCTGCGGAATCTCGACCTCCTGGAGGACTGGCTACTGAAAGACGCATCCTATAATATTGCGCTCATGCCAAAGAAGGAGTTCTTGCCACGTAAAACGGCAGCGGGGGTTCCTAACACCAATGCTCGTGATAAATGTATGTCCTTTCTCCAACGATAGAGGTGGGCGCATGCATTGACATTTGGAACTAGACCGTAATAGAACAAAAACAACACGCATGGACGACACCTTTTCTCCTCCCGATCTGGATTGATATTGTCTATGCCGATACATCTTCGAGGCGCACGTAGTCTGTTCTTCTTTGTATGATAAACGCATTATTTAACGCTATCCATACATCATATCGCGTCACGCTCACAAGGAGTTGTGATCGATAAAACATAAATAAGCGTACAGCGTGACGGATACTGCAAACAGGCGTAAATTTGCTACGCCAAAAGGTGGATTTTGTCGTTGCAATCCCGTGGTTTTGTCATGGACTCATCACCTGCTGACAAATAGGGGTATTTATATTGGTTATTCAGCCCCTGAAATCGAACTTGCTGTGACTACTACAGACCGTCAACCTTTCCAACCACGTCCAAGAGATTGGACACATTATAGATATCGATAATTTCTTCCGCGCTCGCTGCTTCTATTTTGGTGAGTGTCATTTAAGCGACGGGCACAAGGTTCACTAACGATACACGGCTGGCAACTGTCATGCCAGTGATCAGGTTTGTGAGCTTTACGGATTGATTAGAGTTTTCTAACTGACTACTGTGCCACTCCCGGCCCGCTACCTTCATATCCCGGCCACAGACGTCAATACATAGCATAAAAATGACCGCCGACACAAGGAGAGCGTTTTGCTCGACGAATGCCGATAATCTCAGTAAGCTTTGTCTCAAGTAGGACTCCACAAGATTATAAATGAACCATGTTCTGCTCAGCCGCCGGGCTTGGTTCACTTGCGACTCACATGCACTCCAACCGCATCATTGAAGTGGTTCAGGCAGTTTGTCTTGTACCTACTCCTTTCCAACGACGGCTTCTCCTACCTACAAGAGTTACTGGCCTTCATTTTCCAAGCCAGCCTTCTCCGGCTCACAACGTACTCAGGGGACACTCACTCCTTGCGGATTTTCGGAAACGGGAATCGTCTCTGCCAGCTCTTTCGGATTTGTTGCGCCACTTGAAGGTTTGGCCGGCCTTCCAAAAAGAAGAACAAGCTCTCTGCTCTTGCTTAAGGGATGACCCTAGCTCGCCTTATTATGACATGGACGTCGAGGAATTTTGGAAGAACTTTAGTCAGGAGATCATAGACAGGGCGCAAGATATTCAGCTCAATCGAGGCATTGCCACCTGCCTTATCCTCATATTATGCGCAGCTGGATTTGCTTTGCTACTGGTGGCCCTTGGCAGAACACTCGCCGCCTTTTCCTGGAGATTCATTCGCACACGAAGCTCGGACAGCACTAGGGCTGGCTGCGTGGCCGCTGCTTCGCCGGGTTTATGCTATAATCCTCCCACTTCGGTATATAAAAATTCTCGGCTGTATGGCAAGTTACCAGGTTTACTCTTCTAATAGGGTCATATAGCTAACATCCCAATAACTCACTCGTTAAGTTGTATATGTTCCTTGTGCGACGTATGCCGTTCTGCTCTTCGTCAACCCCAGACAGATACACCAAACACAACGTCGCATGATAGCACAAAATTCTGACGATCTCGAGTCTACTTTGACACCAGAGGTAATTCGTATCTCGCATATAAAGACTATAGCTAATACCATACATAAACAGATAGAGCTCGATGAACTATGCGAAGCCGAGCCCTCGGCGGTTGACACTGAAACCCCTCTCCACCAGGATGAGCCATCGTTCGAGGATAGCATCTCAACCGAGGATTTGAACCCTATAAGGAAGACAAGGCGCGGTAAGCGTGGAGGAGTATCTGCGCGGGGGCGATTGAATAAGCACGCGGAATGGCGAAGGTTGATGAGGAGAGCGATTGCCAGGTGGGGAAGTATTGACTGGCTCGAAGTAGGATTGGATGAGGTGATTGAAATAACTGTGGACTAAAAGAAGAAGGATAGGGGTTTGGCGCTGTAGCCTTGTATAGTTTGGTTATTGACCAGATGTCTACGTTCAAATCATCATTACGCACATAGGCGGTCGAGATGTGAAACCCAGCCCGCATCCTAATGCTTGTTTTTTTTTTGCCGTTACTCGCATTCTAGATAGAGGGGTGGGCATGGCGCATCATAAGTTGGCGCATATATTGTCATTTATTCCATCACTTCGTCATCATCGTCATGGCCACCCCCTTCAAATACGTGCTCCAATGCTCCTAGGTAGCATCCAACCTTCCAGATTTCGGATGTTGAGATTGTCATATAGTCAAATGCTAAAGCAGTCAATGTGAGGCCGGACTTGACGACTGGCATCTTAGGGTACCGTTGCGAAAAGTGTGTGAGCAGGAGATGTTTGGCATTCATCCTGAGAGACAAGGATACCACATTAGCGGATGATCGAGACAAGTCACCGAACCAATTTCAGCTTGCCTTTTTCCAACATCGATTGCTTGCCCGATCGTGCTGTGTCCTTTCTCTTGAGCCTTCTCGATTTCTTCATCTGCCATCGACGCTTCATGGATAAGCAAAGTAACATCTTTTCCAGCTTCCACCAGAGTGTCGCACGGCATGGTATCCCCAGAATATCTATATGAAACCGTAAGCTTAAGTTTGCCAAGTATTCTCTTGAGCTTACGCGAAGCTCCATCCAGATTCGTGACGAGCGACTAGCCCAAAACATGCAGGTGTGCGGTGCCGCACTGTAACTGCCTCCATTGAGGTGAAACCAAGTAGGTTTTTCAGTTCATCTAGTTTTGTTGACCTAGGCCTGCAGGATCACAGCAGACGGTCAGTTGAACGGTGTATAGCAAATGAAATGAACGCCTACTTTGACCCTTCACGCGAATAACGTCTGCTTTTGTTTTCCGCATCCTGGATTTGCACTATCTTTACTCCGTTTTCGTCATCTAGTCCGAGGTCCTCTAGGTCGTGATATTCCCTAACACAGACCTCGGTAATTCGGTTGAGAACGAGATACAATGGATGCTTGGGAGCCGGTGTCAACTTTATAGTGGTTTCAGCTGGGAAGAAATTTAAGTGCATTAGACAATGAACTCACCAAACGCCGTTGTGTCAGCAGTTTTGCGAGCCCCATATGGTGATCGCCATGGACATGAGAAATAAAAATGCACTGTAGATCGGCCAACACCGACCACGCGTTTTCTGCCGAGCCGTGGTTCATTCCAAACCGGCGACAAAGCTGACCCCAGGTATTTTCACCACAATCAAGCATTATAGAGCCACATCCAGGCATCTGAATCACAGTAGAGATTACTACGCTACGATTAGTTTAGTAGAAATAGCATTGGATGATTGGCTCACCGTTTCGGTACTTAGATGGCAAGGCGCTACCTGTCCCAAGCGTTGTGATTCGAAAATCACCTCCTGGGGCTGGATTCATGTTCTGGGAAGGCCTCAGCTTCGCGACCTCTTCTCTTGCCTTGGCAAACGAGTTTTTTTGATCTTCAGTCGTCAATAAACTCCGGCCCTTTTGATGCGTCAATAGAGCATTTCGATATAGGGCAGGATTCTTTCCTGGAGCGGGTTTGATCACTGGGGGTTTGGGTGGTGACATCTCAGTAACATGGTTTACAGCTAAGACGTGCATGCTGCCTGGAAGATCTATCACTAGCGAATGATCATTAAAAATTATATAACATCCTGTTAGCTATGCTTGCCTTGTGATAATCGAAGTCTTGGTTGGCTTTCTTGAGGAGGGAAGAACATCTCTTTGTCTAGTTCGGAAAGTGTTAGGGATAAATAGGCACTTGATTCGAACGTCACTGGATTGGGTGAATAGTCTTCTCCAGCCACTTGATGCTGTTGGGGAGTAAGTTTGAATTCGAACGGCTATGAAAATCTACTAACACTGCATTCCGAGCTCCCGATCCCTTTGGCCCAGAGCACATATTGCGGGTTCTCAAGTACCTCTGCGCCAACACGATGTACAACAGACCCAAGTACGAATGGGTTGCCTTCCCGCACAGTTTCTAGGGCTTTTAAGTCAGGCAGAGCCGGGATGTAGTCTATACTGGGACAATCGACTACTAGCAAGCCCTTCATGGATGTTAGTAGATGTATTCGTAGAAAGAGTGGGAACGGGTTTGCGTACTGCAGGTGTCTCGCTATGTCCCATACACATATTAGGTGTAACAATCCTTTGCACGCCATCGACAGTGACAGTGACTGACTCTCCCTTTGTGAGTTTCCCTCGGTCTCGCTTGGATACCCCCAAAGCGTCTGCGGCTGCTGGATCAAATTTTCCTCGAATTTCTGGTCCCAGTATTAGATAGGCGACGGAGATAGAGCGCGGCCCTTCGTATTTTGGTAGAGGTTGTTGGGTCCTGCGAGCTCGTAGTCCTCGGGGTTTACCCTGCTCTGATACATTGGACTCGGTTACCGAACCTGGCTCAGGAAATCCAGGGAACATGTCGCGAATAATAACATCTCTCCATTCACTTGCTTGTTTACCAGTGAGAGAAGATGGGTTGAAGGAAGGATGTTGCCAGTCGAATGATGGTTTTCGAATTTCTAGCGAAGACTTCTCTACGGCAATGCTTGTGCTATCCCGAGCGATTCGTTTGGGAGAGTTTGAACGTAGACTTGAACTTGAAGACTTTCGTTTTGATGGTACTATTAAGCGTTGTTCTGGTTCAGACATGGAGGGACTCGGTGTCATTGGAAAAGCGAATACGCGGATAAACTCATCCTCGAAAACTTTTTCGAAGGAGCCTGTTTCCGGTGTTTCTACAGATTTAACAAACATGGGATCACTGGAGAGAATGAGTCGACATTGATTAGCATGCTTGAAGGCCTTACCGAAAGGTATACGGTCGCATCGTGGCGATGAGGTGGCTTAATCCTGGTGGCCCAAGCACTTCCACGTCCTTGACCCCACTGTCCGCCAGGCTCATCAGCATACCTGTTTGTGAAAGTTAACACATGTTTATGGGACGTAGATAGTGGCGCTGGGACTTACCCGCCAGTCCTCCCGATCGAGACACCTTTGTTTGAGTTAGAAAGATTGCTTTCGATTTCTTGATCCCATACTTCTGTTGTATAAATGCCCGAGTTGTCCCTTCCCCGCAGTTGAAGAGATAGTGAGCAGTATCAAAATGTACCGAGATGCATGGTTCCGTATCGGCAGTTAGACCTGCGACTACGCGAGTATGCCATCGCATATTCGAGCTGCTTGATTGACGTTTTTTGGTAGACATTTCTTCTGGTTCTTGGATCGTAGTTAAAGCTCTTCGTCCGAGTGCATTCCTCAGGAGTCGAGTACACAATGGCAGCGGCCGAGTGGCGAGCAAGGAGGGCGAAGGATGCCAAGGTACTCTAGTCAAAAGAGCCAGGGTTATGTACACGAGACCACGAGGTGTGGTCAGGAATGTGCGATCGCTGGCGCCGTCCTATGACTCGAATCGAGTGCCAAGAATAAAAGAGACACCGAGTCAGGCTAGATCCACTTCAGGCTGCTATTCGAGGCGGGCAAAGTCATATATTACAGGGGTGGCCGAAGTGGTGGCAAAAAGCAGAATTCCTCAAACAGGAAGCGCCGACGGAGGAATGTTGTATTGGCAATTGTTGACGAACATGACTGTCTCAGTTCAGCGACCATCCGCTCTAGAATCTTGGATCGAGTATTGAGGTTCAGATCCCAGCGCTGTGAAATCTTGGTAAAATATACAAGCAGAATATGGCAACCATGAGCAATTGGTGTTCTATATCGTACCCAATGTCCCCATTAACGACTGGGGCCATTTCCTTTTCGCTCAAACATGACAATATCAACCTGGGACAACTTTTGCGCCCACGGAAGAGAGTGCTGATTATCTTATGGTCTATCTGGTAAGCAAGCTCCCAGATATTCTTTGGCTGTCGGTACTCAAAGTCATCAGAGTTATCGGGCACCCTTTGACGGGGGCATTTAAACATTGGTCCAGCCTAAAGCGTATTAGTCACAGCACAACGGATCCCCGTATGATAATTTTGATTCCTTCGCTCGGTTTTAAAGGTGAGCCTTTTTATTTCAGCTCAAATTATGGGCCCATTTTGATGTTATAGACTGTTTCATAGCACGGGGGTTTTCGCGGGCACGAATACCTGATTGCCTCCGTGGACTTTTCTGCTTCTCAAGCGGCCACCATCATACAGTTGGGCTGTATCTGACAGAAGATGTGAGAAAGAGCCCTTGATCTAAGGAGTGAATCCCTCATGGGCATCATCCCTAACGCAACAGGCAGAAGAGCCAGATATTGCGGTATGTCATGGTTCGTCTTATTACCTGTATCTGTCCGCATATTTGGCGATATTATCCCTAGTGATCTACCGCCTCAGTTGTTCTGTCTAGGATTGAGTCTGGAGTCATGGAATATCAAAAAAAGTCAGTCGATTATCCCGGAAAAACATAATCTCTCCTTGTTTTGAGAGAGCAGAACATGTATTTGGCGGTGTATAAGTCTGGTCGGCGCTTGTGCATCTAAGACCCGCTTGGCAGCTGGACACTCCTTTTCAAATTTTCTGCGCATATAACAATGTCTCGGACCGTCATTCGCGTCAAAATATGGGCCCTACAGCGGGGGCGGAGACAACTGAGAAGTCACGCTTTCCACATGTGAGTTTTGTGTGCGGCTTGTGACTCCCTTCCTAGACGGTAGCAGTTGTAGTCTCGGGATTTCTTAAATATAGGGGCCTCCCTAATATATCTATTCTATGTTTCTGGTCCTCCATCTGGCTCTAGTTTGATTTGTAACATTCCTGTCCGAGAATAAGCTGTTATTAGCTACTGGATCCAGGAGTAACTACATTGTTTTAACCCACAACCAAATTCATCCATTCATTCTTCTCTTTACCTGCATACACTTTCACCTCCCCACTTACTTAGATTATCATGCCCTAGAAGAAGCGAGGTACACTCTTGATTTGCGGGCTTCGCGAAGAAACCTGTGGTAGATAGGGGATAGGGGGTGATGATCAAGTGCCTGGGGGAGGGTTTAATCTAGATATTTTCTCGGCGAGCCAATCTCTCTATCTCTAACTATCAACCACCGTCTCTATCCACCGTCGCTTCAATTGGCATTGCTAATGTTATCCAATATGTTCTCGTCGCTCTTCTCGCTCTTCAACCAAACCAAGCCTGTTCTTCCCATCGCGGCTCCGCCAGCCTCGCCCCGGCCTCCCCCCATTGTTCGCGGTTCCATCGCTGTTTGGAACTCTCTAATCGCTCTCGTTATTCTTCTGCTCACGTTTTTTGCCTCGTTCTTCTCGCTCATCGCCAGTTCGTTGGAGCGCTTTGCAACCACCGTCGGTAACTTCCGCGTAGTCCTTTCCTCCAGCGTTGGCGACCTCACCTTCGAAACTGTCACCCCTGAGTCCCTCGGCATATCCGTCCCCCTCTCCATCCCTTCGCCTGTTTTCGACCCGGCCAATCCCCGTTCTCCACACGCCTCCCCTCACCGTCATTTTGAACCCCCCACTTACACTCCCCAACCTCACTCCGACGTCGACTCGTCTTTGCAGATCGCTATAGCTTTCCAGATCATCAACGACATCCTCATCAAGGGAAAATCTACCCACACGTGCAAGTGGCTCCTCGCCGACCATGTGATCGTTGGGTACACCTTGATGCTCACTTCCCTCGGACCGGTACTCTCGACGAGGAAGCACATCTGTGATATCGTCTCTGACTTTGACCGAGAGGCGCATCTGGTCTGGCGAGAGGCTGATCCCGCTCTGCAGCTAACTCCTCCTCCTCGAGTGGACGTGTCTTTCCCTGGACCCATCTGTCTGGATATATCCGCCAACCCCAGCCAAATCGAGCTCGAGTCAGCTATGGATCACCTTGGATCCCTGATAAACCTAGTTCACGAGCCCCCTGCCCCTGTCGAGCGCGCTCGAGATGCATCGGTACCTGTGGAACTCCCTTCGGGTATGTCGCTTGCCCAAACTGGTACCATCGAACTTATTCATACCAAGTCGTCTCGCCGTGCAGCCGCCATATATGGTGCCCCTGTGGACACGTCTCTGAATACTACTATTGCCACTCAAGTCGAGGAGAATCAGTCTGCTAGTGGCCCCGTCTCTCTGTTTTTGCCTGCCTCTAGACCCGACTCATCCATGGATACCTCCTCATCCGACACCTCTCTCCTCCCGACCCCTGTCGACCCCAAATTCCCAAATCGAGTTGTCCAACTCCAATCAGCAGCATCGCCCGAGGTATCTCCAGCTCATGGATCCCTCTTAGGGGAGGTCGCTCACCTCCCATCCTCCCTGTCGGTCCTGCTCGACGAATGGAACCCACCGGCCACATTCGCCTACGTGGAGCACTCCCCTAGCCAAGGGGTCACTCGTCCGATAGTTGCTCGCCAGCCTGGCATGCAGACTCGAGTCCAGGAGTCCCCCAGCGTCGGTAGTCTTCGGCCTGTGGCCTCCTCCGTCTCTCTCTTCGCCAACGAGTGGACACCGCCTGCCAACTTCCAGTACGACCACCAAACTTCCCCCCTCGGTGCTACTCGGCCAATTGTTCCCCGTAACAGGCGACGCGAGCTCCAGATCCGACCTGGAGACTTGGCACCAGTCCCCAAGGCTATGGTTAAAGACGTAGTGTGTGCTACCGGAGATAAGCTGTCGAGAACAAGCTCAGCCCGGTCAATGAAGCGGTATGGTATGTACCATGAGCCTCAAGAGACTGTGGAGAAGCTGGTATCGGGTCTTCATGGATCCGTATCGGCCCCAGTCTTTTCAAGCTCTTACTAGGTGATGAATTTGTAGTCGCACTCAGCAGATGATAGTAGGTAAGTGCTTCTTCATGTAACATTCTACCGCAAGATCTGATTCATCACTTGAACACGTAGACGACAACAACCCACCCTATGCCAAACTTTCCTATTCATTTCTCTTTTTCCTTTTCTCTCACCTTATGCCAAATCCTTTCTCTCTTCCTAATATGTATTTCTACCTATAGAGTTTCGGCCTCCTTGTCTCACTTAATCTGTAATATTAGCCATAGAATAGACTCTTGGCTCCTGCCAATCGCGATTAAAATGCTTGTCTGATGATTCTTGGGGTGGTTTCAGTTCTAAAATCACCACGCATACACTCTGCCGATAAGCATTTCGGTTCGACACAGCCACCTGACACAAATGACCAATGCCTCAAATTGAAGCGACATGCCAAGGCATAGCGACGTCATCGTTCCCAATGCATATAAACCACCCCAGACGCGGAATGTGATCCACACTGCTACCTCTTCTACCTCTTCTACTACAATATCATGGACTTTTTGAACAAGCTCGGCGGCCAGGGTCAGGCCCAGCAAGGCCAGGCTGGACAGCCTGCTCAACCGCAGCAGCAGCAGCAGGGAGGCGGAGGATTTATGGGGATGATGAACAACATGGCTGGCGGTGGGCAATCGGGCGAGGCGAAAGAAGGTGTGTACTACGCTCACTTACCAAAAACACGAGTTGGATCTGACTCTATGGCTGTTCAGATGGCTTGGATAAAGGTATGCGAGAATGAAGGGGCAGGTCGTGTGATCTGGACTGACGAATGTGTAATAGCCATTGACTATGTCCAACAACACTACATGGGCGGCGGTAAGCTCTGACTTATTGTCACCACTGTTGTTTTGCTAAAAGTATCATCAGGTGACCAATCCAACGAGTCGGCCATCGAGCAGGCCAAGGACGAACAGATGAGCGATATGATCCGTCAACAGTATAAGAACATGACTGGAAAGGATTTCCCTATCGCAGACAAGTAAAACTACGAACTACGCTCTTGCATTTCTGTACTTGAATAAATGTATCCGTAAGATGTAACAGTTTCTACTAGTTACGACCATGCATGTTGAACCAGTAAATTTAAACAACACAACTATCATACATCATGCACAAGGTTTCATTTTTTTTTATAAGTTCTCGTCCATGCGTCATCCATCCTTTAACACGGCTTGGCATATGTCGTGGTCTCCTTCTGGTCTGGATGGGCGCTATCTAGCTCGCTGTGCGCCGCTGTGCCCTTCGCATTTGCGGCAGCTTGAACACCAGCCATCATCACCGCATCACCCGAGCCAGCTGCAAAGTAATCATGTAAGTACCTGAGGCGAAAGAGAATAGAATTGACTTACACATGAGAGACTCGGTCACTTCAAGAATGTCAACGACGACTTTCTCTGTTGTAAAAGTTAGTGATTCATATTTACTGTGATAAACAGTAATGGTACGAACCAACGAGATCGGCGCTCATACTCTCGCGCACGACAATACGGAGAATCTCAACCTTCTCCTCGTTAGGCGGAAGGGCGTAGTTGGGCACTGTTCGATCACTTAGTCTGTTGCTGTGTGTATACGAAAGAGCTTACTTACCGATCCACTGCTTGGCCCTCAACAATGATTGAATCCACTCTTGCTTGACATTCGGATTCTCCTTTTGGAATTTGTCCGAGAACCTAAACGACACGACCGGCAAACCGCGCTCGTAAAACTCGGCATCGTCCTCGTCAACTCCTGTGGCGGCGTCGAGGATTGTTTGAGTGAGGCCCTTGGTTGTACCGAGGGGCCTGTGGATATTGCTCAGACACTATAAAACCTGGGTCAGTTGATAGGCCGAAGAGCAAAGGGGAAAGGCGCACGGTGAAGTATCCCGACATTTCGAGTGCCCTCGATAGCACACGAGCGTTGCGGAGATCAGAATGAGCAATGCGGCGGTATCCCTCGAATCCTATATCGCAATGAGTTTTGCCTTTAAATCCTCCCATATGAGTGTAGACGCACCGAGATTCAAGAAATTGAAGAATTGGCCAATGATTGGTGCGGCACTACGCGAGAAGTTGAGCGTGTAGCTGTATTCAATGCTTCCGAGGTAGTGGAGTTCGAAGATCAAGTCTTTAGGGAGCTTGTCCTATTCAAACGGGCATGATTAGAATGGAGCCAGAGGGTAAATAAGAAAGGACATACTTCGTCTCGCCAGATGATCCAACCCAAGCCGGCGTAGACGAGACCAAACTTGTGACCGGAGGTATTGATCGAGTGAACACGGGGGATGTCGAATGCCCACTATAATTTCGTTGATTAATATTAATAAATTAGAGGAAGAAGTTAAAGAGCGTACCTTGTACTTCGGGTACGCAAACGGCGCGACGAATCCTCCAGAAGCAGCATCGACGTGAATTGGAACGCTATATCCGGTCTTGGCTTCATACTCGTCCACTATTACGACGATGTTAAAGGTTAAGTTACGATGAAGTTCAAGGGGGACTGACAGAGTTTGGCCATTCCTTCGACATCCTCAAACGCACCGGTGTACGTGCTTCCAAGGATCTTATCGAACAAAGAACTGTGAGGACATGAAAAGCTCAAACATGGTAGAGACGTACAACCATGACACCAATCGTGTTGTCGTCAATGAATTCCATTGCACGCTCTGGCGACATCACATGGTTTGTCGACTCGTCGACTGGTACAAGACGACACTATGAATCAGAGATGGTCAATTTGTCGTCTCCATAAGTCATGAATGCATAGATCTACCTCGACATCAAAGTATCGCGCGAACTTCTCCAAGGCGACCTGGGCATTGGCACCAAACACGATGTTTGGGCCGGGCTCGTGGATAGACTTGCCGGCGGCCTTGCGGGCTTCCTGCCAGCGTTTCTTGAGGGCGAGACCGGCAAGCATGATTGCTTCGGACCTGGATCGAGATTTGTTTGTGCCAGATCAGATGAAGCTGAGATAAACTCACGATCCGCCGGTAGCCGTGCCGATGGCTTTGCCGCCGTTGGGTGCCTTCCATAAGTCGGCGACTGCACGTACAGGTCAGTATGAGCCTAGCCAGAGCGAAAGAGGACGTACGCATTGAGACGCAACGCGTGTGGATGCCCATCGTCGCCGGATACTCGTCCTGGTCGGCAAAATTCTTCGATATATTTTCGATCATCAGCCTTTTCCCCTCCTCGGGCATCCATGTGTGGACAAAGGACGCAAGGTTCAGCGATGGGTTACCGTCCAGGTCAAGCTCATCGTGTACAAGCTGGTATGCAGCATGGGCGGAGACGCCAGAGCTCGGGATTTCGAACTTGGGCAACTGTTCAGTCGCAAACCGAGACGAGTAGGCACCATCGTGGATCTCGCGCTTGTTGCCGCCGGCATTGTGGACATGCTTGCGGTGCGGATGGTCGACTGCTTTGGAGACGAGCGATGCGGCGTCCTGATGACGGGAGAGCGACATGGTGAATGTAAATGCGGGTGGTGGTAGGGCAATCCAGTCGACCAAGGCTGGTTATATGCGCCTATTCCAAGCCGTGACGTCATTTGTGCCGCGCATATGACCCCCCTCGTAGCTATTTTCGAGCACATCGCCGTCGAACAGGCCATCATTCTCCATTGCCGTCGATCGTCATGACCCTCACATCAGTGGTGATGTAACATCAGGGTCGAGCACGTGCACTTAAATTCCGAATTTTTCGGTCGAGCCCAATGCCAGCCTCGACCATGTACCAATTCCATTCCGTCTTTTCGCAAAATCCGCAGTGAGTCCGCAGTGATCATGATGAGTGGCGCACACCGTGTGTACAGGGCTCGGCACATTCACTCCGCCGGGTCCTGAAGTAAAACGAGTGCAATAGTATTTCGGCCTGCCGTGCTCCCGTTGCCTCTGATAGGGCGGCGGGGCAACTGGATGATTGGCTCATTGTTCAATCATACTTGTGGGCGATTCGGACATGTACTCTTACTTGGATAGAATCAATTTATTTTTGCTGAGACTGTGCACGTTGGATACGCTGAATTAGAACTTCAAACGTCGCCTTGATTCGGCCGAATTCTTCTTCTACGTTCTCGTCACGCATGTTTCCTGGCACATCAAGTTAGCTATAAATGTCTCCATGACAGAAACCTACCCACCTGCTGGAACATCTAGTGTAAACGATGGAGCGTATTGCAGAAATGCCGCATGGTCTGGTATATCTGCATCAATCGAGAGCGGTTCCCCGGTCTGGACACTCTTGTCAGTGGAGGGTTACTAATCATAATATATGGACGCACGATAATCGACGTCAGGTATGTCCACGCTCTGGCTGCATTAGGATGATTATAGCCTCCTGTGATTCCCAACTCAGTCAGAGTCCTGACCCACAATAGCCACAAGGTGTACTCGCCTCCGCCAAGAAAGACAGCTTTCAACCCGGCTCTCTCCCCAACCCAGTTCATAATCCTCTGCACACACCATCCCAATGAGCCTTCCTTTTCCACGTCTATATCCCAATTCCACACTGCATGCGGATCCCCGGCTAAACCATCGACTCCGCACTGCACGACCACATACGCCGGTCCAGGTTCTGAGTGGGCCTGTTCATCCCCATCGACCTCCATGCTGACATCCGTGGCTGGCCATCCGAAAAACGCTGCCGCGGCCATTTCGACAATCTGCCAAACTCTCGCGAAACTAGTTGCACTGGCCCCACGGCCGAGTGGAATGGACAACGCAAATGGATCGGTCGTATATGAACGAGTGAGGGAGCCAAGAGCTGAATGTGGATAGAAGCCGGGCGCGTGGTGATGGACAGAGACTGTGAGGATGGTACTTTGTGGAATATTGTCTGGCCCTTCTAAAGAATGCGTAAGTAAAGTACGCTATAATTAAAAAGAGCAAGAAAAATACCTCGGATGGGGGGCTCATCCTCATCTTCGTCGACTGCCCGAGATGTAAATGCCTCTGCAACACCATCACCATGGTGCAAATCCAAGTCGAGATACATCACCCTCGGCCTGACTTTTGTCCCAGGCACGGCTTTCTTCAGTTGGAGAATGCACAATACGCAGTCTGCAATATAACAAAACCCCGCGGCATGCGCCTTGTGTGCATGGTGTCTACACAATCGGGGCACTTCTCAGTATTTGATATGGTGTGTAAGAGGTTGAACACATACCTGCCACCATCCCAACAAATCGCGGCGTCAAATCGCCCGCTCTGGACAGCTTGGGCGGCTGTGATTGTAGCACCAGCTACGAGCGAGACGTAATCATTTAACCGAGGAAACACTGGGCAGTCCTAGGTTCATTGATGAGTGTGTCTTGGGCGAGGCAAAGAATGGATTTACGTCTTCCAAGCCAAAAGTAACGGCGAGTTGTCGTGCTCCCTCGTCAATGTCTTGCTCTTCTTTGTGTGATTGAAGGATGTAGTCTATTCGTGAAAGCCGTTGTTGGTCTGATCTCAAGTCTACTGCGTGCTTATCGCGGACAACATACCTAAATATCCCCCCTCATGATATCTCTCTAAATCCTTCCTCTCCGCTCTTCTCGGTCGGACAACTACACATCTTCCAGCCTCGGGTTTAAGTAACCCATACGCGTTGACTAGAGTGTGTACGAGTGCGGAACGGTTGTGATTTGAAGGTAAGAGCGAGGATATTTGGGCAAGTTCCTGAGAGAGGATATACGCGACGCGCGGGGAAGGAGAGGACATGGCTGACTTGATTACAAGCAACTCTGCGGATAAATAGCCTAAAAAACAGCTTGTGTTTTTATAACAGTGGAATTCGGGTGTATGTGTCAAAGTTATTTAGGCTACGCTTTACAGTGCCGCACACGGCGGATGTGGAGAGGGTGGCGTTTGGACTACCCACGTGAGCGTGTTGGGCAACAACATCAAATAAGGTGTGAACACTATTTCATCAAAACTACTACAATTGCTCAAAAAATACATGGCCTCTATCCAGAGAGGAAATCGAAGGATACACATAAAAAATTGCTAAGGTGACACGAGACTTGAACGATTGAATAAAGTATTTTAAGTGGTATCAGTTAATACGAACGCTCGGCAGCTAGTTACAATCCTGTTTGGCGACTCTGACCCTGCCTGAGCAGCCGCTACAAACAGCCGGGGGGTTGAAGAAGGTACGGAGGCCATTGGGGGGCCGAGGTATATGTCAGAGTTCTCGTAAGCTAGCATATAGGTGTCCTGCGCGTTGTGCATAGATGGTATTTGGATCATATTCCCAGGGGCCATCCGGACGTTTCGGTGAATTGCACCAGCAGAAGGTGGATGGCCAGGGCTGAGGCTATACAGATTATTTGGCGCAGGCCAGATTATAAGCGACTCTGCCGAAGAAAGAGCCGAGGTCGCGAATTCCAAGGTTTCATTGCCAAAGATCTGGCATACCTTGAATGGTTGGTGACGAGGTTGTACATGGGCTTGCTCGTACGAGGGAGGGGTTTGGGTGGTAAGCTGAATAGACCGGGTATCGGCTGAAAACGTGGCCCCAATAATCCTTGAAGCAACGACCGTAGGAAGTCTAATATGATCGACGATGGTTCCATCTATTGTAATAGGAATGGACGTGTGACCGTCTTCGGCCATCTTCGAATGACCAGCATCTTTTAAGTCATCAAAGGACGCCAGAGCTAGGCTAGTGACAGTTGAGCGTAGAGGATTGGATATCCGAACTGGTCGTTGAATTGAATGACGCACAGACGCCGACCGTGTGGTCCGGTTTTCCCCTGTAACTTTTCCCCAGATAGATTTGAGGTAACGAACGGTCCTCGATTTGAGGGACGCCTTCCTCCGACCTTTTTCAGATCTAGGTAGCGCTGGAGGCTCATAATGCACGGACAGTCGTGTAGATGCTTGATTTGTCACATGCTTCTCCTCGTTTGACGCAGTCCGTTGTGAGGCACGCATTGCAGTGTGTTTCTCGAGGTAAAAATTGAAACCCATTTTGAAAGTAGGCTGTGGCAAAAGATTGGCAGTGTTCTGACGCTATTACGGAAGCTCAAAAACCGGGTGTCGTTACGTGTGCGGTAGGTGAATGGCAGGGAAGTAGGAGAGGAGTGCCAGCCAAACCGCTCTATGAGTTCCTTTAAGTAGTCTGAAGAAAGACGCCACGCCTCGAGGTAACGTACAGCATGGCCGTTACTAGGTGAACATGAATTGCGCCGGCAGTGTTTGACTCGACAACAGCACAGCATCGAGCCACCATAAGTGGGCTGTTTCAGTCATGAGTCGGGGAGAGAGATGAGGCCGCGAGCGTCTATTCCGTGGGATATGCGTGGTTGATGATCGCTTCTATATAATGAGCCGCCAGTCGTTGGCAACAATATTGGTAGCCTAGCAGTCTGGGTGTATGCGGTGGCAGTGTTGAATTTTCGGTAAATCATAATTAACTGGTGACTAGACCGAGCACTCATGCGATAAGACTAATTTAAGACAGTTATATGTTATCTACAAGAAGGGTCTGTTTTAATTGCCTGTATTCACCCAGAACAACTAAAGCTCGAGAACTGCAAGCTTCGCGACAAAACGCAAACCTCTTAGCACCAAATACAGTGGATCTTCATCGGATTAAGGTCAATAACCACATACTAAGCTACAATCAAAATCTATCCTATGTTCGGTTTAGGCCGCTAGTAACACTTGCGCATCTGTGCACCACCTATCCCAGAGCTCGTCCTGCCTCGCTACTTCAAGGCTCCAAGGCTGCATCCACTTCCATCTCAGACGGTCCCAAAACCTTCCTCTCATTTCTGGACTTGCAGGCTTAGCTGCAGTGGCTAGCCATACAGGAACAACAGCTCCCTGCTCGTTCGAGATTCCGATCATTCGAACAAGCGCGTTGAAAATATCGCCAGTACGACTTTGGATGGAGCCACTGCCTCCCGGTTGACTCCATATCGAAGACTGGACAATCCCTACAAGTTATGTATACGTTCACGTTAGTATAAACACTGCCGAAATGAGTTTGCCACGGACCTGGGTGGCAAGCGTGAACCGAGATATTCTTCGAAGATTCAACGTTGGCTAGTCGACGCTGCAAAGCTATCGTCCATAGAGCCTGGCAGCCCTTTGAACGCAAATATAGCTCGAGCATGTCGCTGTACGTAAGTTCTGCACCAGGCTCCTGCTTATACTTCGCTAGGACATCGCTACCATCGCAGTTGTGGCTATCCAATGGAGGGACCCCGTAGAATCCCATAGACGAAACTGAGACAATACGAGCATCGGTAGACATACACCCACGGTTAAGAAGCGAAATGGTAAGGAGAGCGTGAGAAAGATGATTGGTTTGGTAGGTCTGTTCGAATCCATCTTTGGTAAACGATACAGTGCTGGAAAGGCTACCTATTTGGAGGGTGAACAAAGTGAATCTGCGAGAGGATAGCATGCTTACCGGCGTTGTTGATGAGGATGTCAATACGATTGGACTCCCGCTTTTCCCATCGATCGACAAAAGCCAAGACACTATCAAGGCTACTGCAATCTAGGATTTCAACCTCTACTGTGCTGTCGGGAAATTCCTCTACAATTTTACGCTGCGCCTCCAAAGCCTTGTCCTCGTTCCGGCACGCAAGAATAACACGAGCGCCCATTCCTCCCAGCGCACGGGCACACTCGAAGCCAATACCAGAGTTTGCTCCAGTCACAACAGCGATCTTCCCGCGAAGGTCGACGCGGGGCAATTGCATGTCTGCAGAAAGCCCTAGAAAGAAGGCACCAAGGTTGGACCGTAGAAAGCTCGCCATAGCCAGTACAAATGCGATGGGTCTGAAATGGGAGTTCTCCGAGTAAGGCATGATGGTCAATAGTCGCAGTGCCAAGTGAAAGCGGGGTGAGTTGTGGTCATTATTGTGATGACCGTGCCGCTATATATACCCTCCAGGAATAGGCGACCATGCATTAAATAACAACGCGATGGGCAAAGAAAACTATGATCGCATGTACCTTGAGCACGATTCGGCTTCGGGGATGAGTGTGACCGAGATGATGATGTGGCCGCATCTCTTACCACGATCGTCGAGCCCCATCGACAGGCGGGTCGCGCGGTGGTCTTTTATTTGTTCATGGCGACACGCGCGGTGTTGGCCAAGTGGAGGTCAGTGTAGGCGAAGGTACCGTGGATCAACTTAGGTTAATCGGTGTATTAGTCATAGAATAGAAGGCCCCCCATACATGCATAAATAAAGATGATCGCTGGGGTTAACGAAACACAAAAATAGATATAAAGTCTAATGATATACTAAACAGAGAAACAGCCTAATTGTAAATGTACGAAGGTACTATCAAAGTACATACACAACCCCGAGAACAATAATACCCCTTCTATGCGCGTAATCACTTGTGTACTGAGATTTTTCGAAGAAGAAAACTTCAACAGGCTCCGACCAGACACTCGCATACATCATAGAATCATAGGCTTTGGCCTTCTTGATGTATAACGCCGTGCCTTCCTCGCCAGGCAGGTCGTTTCTAGTTCTAATCGCACCTTAGCAAGTGCCAAAATAAGTTCAAAGATCAACATCCAACCACAAGTTAAGATCGCTCTCCGCTTGCTCCACTTCATGAGAAACCATTCCTAGTAAATTGAGCTTTCATCCGGTCCTGGTACGATTCCTCCTAGCCGCCCTATCGCGGGTAGCTATTAAAAATAGAGGCAACCTACATAGGGTTGCACGCTCGCTCGCGGCAAGTGCTTGAGCCCCGGTATGATACGTACACGATCATGTGGGGGCCTCGCAGTGTTATTTCTCTTCTTTGATCGAGCCTAGGGCCTTAGAATATGTAATAAGAAGGGGTAAATGCGATGTACTTAGTTTATCCCGCTACTCCCGGATTTCAATCTGTCAACGACCTACCACGCCTATCACGATTTAGGAAACTAGATTTGAGCCTACGGGCAATGTCGGAAGTATTGTATGGTAGAATCTTTGGTAATTGGGGGGCTGCCATCACCTGACAGCGCGCATATAGTCAGATATGATGATGGGAGCTAAACCCACAAGTAAAAATACGAAATGGCCGAACTTAGAGACCCCAAAGCTAGGTGTCCAACTCGGCCAAATCATATAAGTAGCCCGCATACCCCGCATCATATTGCCAGGCACTCACTCACCGACTTTTTTCTTTCGTTTTGTGCCCTTTGCTCTGTTTAAGTATCCCGTAATGTCGCATCACACGGATGTTGAGAAAGCCGCTGGTGCCCACAACGAGCACGCAAATGGCTATGGAGGGGGCTACCCTCTGCATCCTTCAATCAGCACGGATACTCAAGTGCGAGCTTTAACTTTCACTTCAAGTACGACTATCATGTCGCTGACGTGTGTTGTATGATTTTTAGCGCGCATTCCCGGTCTATCACCGCAAACTTAGCAATCCCACCCCATTGGGACTTTTTTCCTTCGCATCGACGGTCCTCGTTCTTTCGTTCTACAACACGGGAACTCGTGGTATCAATGTCGTAAGTAATACTCTAGACAAGCATTCGATTACAACTTATGAGTAATGTTCTTAGCCAAATGTTCTCGTTGGTATGACCATGGGCGTTGGTGGCCTGTGCCAGCTCTTGGCCGGCATGTGGGAATTTGCCACTGGAAATACGTTCGGTGCCACAGGTATGTTAAGTTGAGCTACGAGTCATGCGCCTGTGCTGAGACTTGAACTACGGTTCAGCATTTTCGATATATGGAGGTTTTTGGTTTTCGTTTGGTCTCATCTACTGGCCGAGCTCCGGCATCTTGGACGCCTATGCTGGAGATGCCGCAAGTCAGCTGTCCAGCGCTCTTGGTATCTATGTGAGCTCTCGCAGATCCCTGTTTCCCCGTATTTTTGTTGCTGATCGCCCTGGCAGTTGACGACTTGGACAATCATCACCCTCATCATGTTCATCGCTACTTTCAAGTCTTCAGTTGCTTTAATATCGACCTTCTTCTTCCTCTTGCTCACGTTTATTATCCTAACAGTTAGCCAGTTTACCGGAAGCTGTAAGTTCTCTGATTTGTAAAATGGCGTGTGACGCTAACCTGCATCTTTACAGTGGCGGCGACCAAAGCTGGTGGCGTAATAGGATGTATCACCGGATTCTTGGCCTTGTATGTTGGGTGTGCCGGTTTGTACAGCCCAGATGCCAGCTATTTCGTGTTGCCAGTAGGAAACTTGGCTAAAAATGATTAGTGGGGTCCGTGTTCTCGAAAATGAGTTGGTCATTATTTATTACTTTTTTGTACAACCGTAATATACGGCAATAAGAATAGTGCACAGCACAAAAGATTCTCCGCAATACACAGCATAAAAACGATAAGTTGAGGCAGCTTCGGCTTGTCTCCAAGATGGGGAAACATTCCGTCGTGCATTGTTTGCTTGTTCGGCGCTTATGCACTGATCAATTGGCCAAAGCCTTGGGATGGCTTCGAGTGGCGTTCGACGGTCCAAGTGTTCATGCAGCTGCTACCGAAGAACCATGAGGGCTAACAAGTGACCAAGCCCAGCATGAGTTGGACCTTGGAGGCTGTAGTGCGATGATGCTTTGGCCGCTTACAAAAGGGAACTCACTGTGCTTGGACCTGCGCTGAAGCCTAACATGACCGCCGCCATAGTACCTTCATGCCCGCTCGTGTATATAAACCCTGCCTGGGAGAGCTTCAAACGCATCATCCGCTACTCAAGCATTCTCTCACCGCATCTCAACACCCAAGCCATCTACTACTCTATCTAAACAACATGCCTCCTGCCAGTGGTCGCCTCTTCGATTCTACCTTCATCGGCGACGACTGGTATAACCACAGCATGGCCAGGATACTCGATACCTATGCTAGAGAGAACAAGAACACTCTCCCTACTGGTCTTCATCTAGTCGTAAGCCCAGTCTGAATAGCTCTAGTTTATTGTGAGCTAACCAAGCCTTTACAGTTGTACGACGCTGGAGTTAAGACTTTCTGCCACGAGTCCCGCATCCATATGTGGATCAAGAATACCGATGGGCATGATCCAGTCCATCCCGACCAGAACTTTGTACAGAACGGGTACACGGACTCCTTCGCCCCGCTCATCAAGATTCTGAAGTCCACGACCGAGCCTCAGGCGAGCGATCCACATATTACTAAGGTCCGCAATGACTTGGTACGTATCGAAGCACTTGACATAACTCGAACGGCGCGCTGATCATGGTATCACCAATAGCTTCATATCCTGGAGGTCAAGCTGGCTTGCCTTGATATTGATACTGCCGTCCGTCGTGACTACTACAAAAACTACTAGAATGCGGCTGGTGCTGGTGTGTTATGTTGACTACTATTGTTATATGCATTGCTATCGTGTTTTATATGTTGTATGTGATAGAGAGTCGAGATTTGTTAGGCATCTGACTAGTTTATGAAACATTTCTACCATTTGCTTTTTGACGGAGTTTGATTCTTTAAGCCAAGTATGATCTGAAGTAACATTTGTGGAGTTTTGAAGCTTTGGTTGAAGCATCACAAGGATCTTCTCGGCTGGGCGAATGACGTTCCGAAAGCTAGCTATTCATATCACATATTCGTCGAGTCCATACAGGAAGCGTATATGTGCAGTACTGAGACATAGAAACGCCTCTGCTTATGAACATATATGCGGTTGATTGTTGAAGATACAGTGAATTCAAGGGAGTCTGGGAGTCTGCTTTCGGATATTAGCGCTTGGCGGCTAGGCCAGATCCACGCTCCACGTGACAAACGCGGCTCGAACTTGACCGCGTCTGCAAGATGCCACTCTCCGCACCGACCGTCGACACATTCCTCACCCTCGACTCTCGACTGAAATCATTTGCGAAATCCAAGTCCAAGGCATGGCCCCACCCTCCCGCGTTCAAAGCCACTCCCGAAACTCTCGCACGGGCTGGGTTCGCCTTTACACCTGATACCACACGAAAGTCGGACAAGGTCACTTGCTTTGTCTGCAACAAGAACTTGGCTGGATGGAACTCGGAAGACGACCCGTTTGCGGAGCATATCTCACATAGTCCGTCGTGTAGCTGGGCTCTCGCACGATGTTCAATCGAAGCGCTGCGGGTCAGTTTGGACAGCACAGAGTGAGTCTAGGCATATGGTTCTACTCCAGGTGCTAACGGCCTACAGAATTCGATTCCGCGACGAAGAATCGATGCCTGAGAACGTCAAACTTGAAGCAGCTCGCCTCGCCACGTTTGGAAAGTTTTGGCCTCACGACTCGGTTCGATCACACTCGTCCAAGTCCAAGCATGTACGTCTTTTCCTGCCCCCCACAAAGCAATGCTAACATCTAGAGATAGATGGCCAAAGCTGGATTTATCTACACTCCCACGAACGACTCGAATGATCTTGCGTCGTGCTTTTATTGTAACCTCGGGCTTGATGGGTGGGAGTCGACTGATGATCCCTAGTATGTGCTCTCTCCTGGTAGCCTGCATTGTAGCTCATCCTTGGAATAGTCACGAACACCAACGCCGCCGTCCACACTGTGCCTTCTTCACCGCTCGCATTACTGCAGAATCAGAGCCTGAAGCTGAAGCCGAGCCCGAAGCCGAGCCCGAACCAAAGTCGCGCAAAGGAAAAACAGCCTCCCGCAAAGCGCCAGCTTCCGATCCGGAACCGACAGAGGAACCGGTTGCGGCCACTCGGAGCAAAAAGTGAGTAGATCAAGTAGCGCATGGCATTCGCATGCTGATTGTAGTGATAATCACCTAGGTCAACAAAACCTACTGTCAAACGAACCGCTTCCAAATCCTCCAAACCATCCAAATCCACCCCTCCCGAATCAGACGATGTCAAACCCGAACCTGCCGATGACCTTCCTCTCGATCCTCCTCCAAAGTCTAAACCGAAGCTTCGAAAGAGTCAAAGTCAAGGTCAACTCGGTCCCTCTCTATCTAAATCTGCCCTTGGCAAATCTCAAGTTGGAAGGAGCCAAAGTCAGATGGGCTACTCTAACACGAGATCCGCCAATGTCAATGTTGAGTTGGACGAGGAAGAGGAGGAGGAGGCGCCTGTAGCTACGAAGAAAAAGGGCGGAGGAAGGACCAAGAGCCGGGCTATTGAGCCGGAAGAGGAGGAGGAAGAGCCTACACCACCGGCCACCAAGCCGAAAGGCCGACCGAAGAAGGCTGCTCCGGCTGCAGCGGAGGAACCTGAGCCCGAAGGTGACGAGGACGAGGAGATGGCACCGCCCCCACCGAGCAAGACGAAGCCCGCGAAAACTCCAAAAGGTCGACCGACCAAATCAAAACCCAAGCCACCGACCCCTGAGCCGGAGCCAGAGCCGGAGGAGGTCGAGCTCGAAGTGGAGGAATCTGAACCTGCGCCAGTGCCAACAAAATCCAAGTCGAAAGCGCCTGCCAAATCCAAGGCGGCTGGGAGCACGACTAGGAAGGGAGCAAAGGGGAAGCAGATTGAGAAGGAGGTCCCGTCCGAGGTCGAGTCTGCAGTTGAAGCTGAGCTCGAGCCCGAGTCTGCTGTCGAGGAACCCGAGGCCGAGCCGGTCGCTCCTCCGCCCAAGAAGACACGTGCGAAGAAGGCTGCTGGGACTACGAAAAAGGGAACCAAGGGGAGGAAAGGAAAGGCGCGCGGCGATCCCGAGACTGAATCCCAAGCGGAAACCGAATCGCACGCCGAGACCGAGTCTCAGGTCGAGGCCGAATCCGAGATGGACGTGGACGAACCTCAAGTAGCAAAGACTCCTCGGCCGCTCGCCCAGAGCCGTCCGGTTCCTCAGGATGATACACCTCGAGCTGCCGGGACGACTGCGAGCGGTCTGCCAATCCCGGCCCGGTCAACGCCTAGTCCGACGCGCTTGCCTGTGCCTGGAGCGGGTGGAGCACAATCGAGGAGTGGTACGCCACGAATGGGCGGGCTGGGAGGTTCGGCTACTGCAGATACTCCCAAGGCCTTTCCTAGCTCTTTGGCGACTCCGAAAGCAGGTGCTGGAATCCAGAAACCACCAAGTGATAGAGGTCATTCACGGATCGGCACACCGAGCGCGGCTGCAACGCCACGACCAGCTACTCAAAACAGCCCGACTAGGCCAGTGTTTGGGGGTTCCGCACGCTCACCGCCACCTCGACCGGTCTTCGGCACGAACAACTCGAATACAAACATTAATGCCAACACGAGCGCGAACGTGATATCAGTCAATGCAAACCTTGACACTGTTATGGCCAGTCCTTCCCGAACTACGGCAGCGCAGAGTCCCACGCGAGCAGGAACCATTCGTTCTCCTGGTGCCAAGAACGTGCGATCTCCAGGTGCTGGACCTGTTGGGTCGAGCGTACCGTTCCCGAGGGAGAGTAGCCCGATGACACCGACGAAACTCAAATCCGCACCAGCCCATTCCGCACTTCCAAACATTACTTCTGTTCTCGCGAGCACTGCTGCTGCGGCCGGGCCGCCGGTCGACGCGTCCTTGGCAGAACTCGACGCGGCAACTCGGGCCCTTACACTCGAAGCTTATGTTCGACGCGAAATGACCACCCAGTACGAGGCCTTGAAGGCTGACTGCGAGCGGGAGATTGAGGAATTTTTAAAGGCAGCAAACGAGACGAGGGCGAAGATTGCGGCGCTGTAGATATGATTGAGGTGTGTTTGGATAGGGACATTGGCTATCGAGTTAATTGCGTTGTGTTGTATGTTTGTTGAGCATATATTTATCATTTGATTTGATTCGTGTCACCAAGTTGGAGCAAGAACTGTAGTGGTGCAAGAGGCATGCGCGGATGAATGCATAACTTCATAGATGGATAATACAGGGTGAGAGCGACAGGACGAAAAGCACCAGACCAATCACTAGAAAGAGAAAGTTAAGCGGATTAAAGAGGGAGGTGGCACGAGCAACAACAATGACTCACGAACTGGAGAGCAGCACCCTTTGTCTTCTTGTCACCACCGAGCTCAAAGTGCTTGCATCGCTTGATCGGGAGCTGCATTTTGTACTTGCACACTGTGCACTCCAGTCGCAGAACAACCTTCTTTGTCGTCTTAGCCTATATCGTACACGTAAATGTAAGCTTGATATTGTACACTGGCTATAATCCAACACATAACGCACCTTCTTGTGGAAGACCGGCTTCGTCTGACCACCGTATCCAGACTGCTTTCGGTCGTAACGGCGCTTGCCCTGCGCGAAAATGGAGTCCTTGCCCTTCTTGTACTGGGTCACCTTGTGGGGGCTATATGGCGTCCTGTTAGATGTATTCACTTGATAATTAACAAGGACTCACGTGTGCTTCTTGCAAGCCTTGCCCTTGCAGTCTGTTCCTTGTCTAAATAACGAGTACGATTGGCGCGTCAACATATCAACTCACAAGTGCGGCGGGTCCTGAAATTCGACAAGGATCAGCTACCTATCCTCGTTCAACGGAACAATACTCACTTGGGAATGTTAACCATTTTGTCCTGCAGAAATCCTGCATAATTAGGCAGCCTATCAAACAAATTAAACGCAACACTCACGGCGGTGACGAGGGAGTATATGTGGAGGGCGGAAGCAAGTATCCGATCACCGAGCCGATGGTGGCTTGCACGTGACATGCCTGGTGCTATATACTTCTGGCTTGGAGACAGGATCGATTAGGGACATGTTTGACTCCAAATAACGCCATAGTTCATTATTTCTAGCTTTCAGATATACATATGCCCTGATTTTATCAATCCCCAGATGCTACTGAACTCCTTCGGGTCCACTTCTTATCGCTTTTATCACTTTGCTGTAGCAGGTTTTTCTTAACTTTGCCGTGACAGCACATTCACTCATATGTGAGAGATGTATACTTTGCCTGTTGATCTGAGCCGCTATTTGGGCTGCTGCTCCTGATTGGCGCTTCGTGATACCAGATAGTGACCTGCAGATGATCCGTCTGATATATTGCAAGTAGACGTTCTGCTCAATCGACCTGTCAAAATTTAATGCAGATGGAACCAACTCAGAGTCAATTGCATGGTAGTTTGAGATACTAGAATTAGTTTCAAACCATTGCTAGCTGATACAAAGACGAGAGGTTCAATAGATGGTGAGCTCTTTGTCAAACCTAGTACTCGCCAAACCGTGTTTCTTGAGTGTCGAGTCTATACAATCACATTTTCTCAATGACTCAAGTTCTTTACCCTTTTCGCACTAAAGTTTGTATATAAAGCTTCGTACAAGGAATATCTACTCGCCGATCATGAGATTCTCCATCACATTGCAACATCTCATCGATGCCTCATGCCTAGCCACAGCCACCTGATTAGAGCCACAGCAGTGATGCCCTAGCTCCTACACCGACCCATCACAATAATTACCGAGCACTTAGTTTCAGTACGATCTAATTGGCTATCCCTCATAAAAAAATCCTGAGAACAACATGGCAGATGTGGGCGATCCACTTCCCATCTCTGATATCGATGGACTCAACCAACATAACCACCCGGAAGACAACGAGGAGCATCTGGTGGCTCGGCACTGGTTTCTGCTGACTTTATCATCCACTTGGGCTGCCATTCGATTCGCACTCCACGTTTCCCAAAACCCTATGTTCGTTTTCCTCGTCTCAAAAATGGACTGAACTTAAACTAAATTATTCTTAGACGCTGGTTGTTATGTGCCTACTTTGCTTGGATAGTCTTGTCCGAGACTAGCACATTAACCAATATGAACCAGGCTGCAACAGGATGGCTCGCTTCGTCTAGAATTACAGAAGTGGCGACAGTGACCCAAACAATCGAAGTTGTGGATTTGGCGGCTTCGAGCACGTCAAACGTGATCCCGTACCCTCGGCCACAGGAGACAGTTTTTTCGCCGAATTTTCGCAAGCTCATTGAGCTGCAGTCTCCTCTTCAAGGGGCTATGGAAAACTCGGTTAATGCTCAAAAGATGGTCGTCAACATTAAGCGCTCCGAGATGGCCGTCCGGGACTTGTAAGAGCTGTCGATCTACTTACACATTTTATGAAAATATTGACCTGGACAACATTAGGAGCGTGCTTGTTACCGATAGCGAGCTTATTTCGAAGAACATTCTTTCTCAGGAATTACTCCATTTTGTACG
>JAYRCO010000277.1:0-33313 GCA_037042815.1 Ceratobasidium papillatum | reverse complement strand
TACGATTGGAGCCAAGCCCCTACGAAACTTACTGGACCGAGGGAGACGTATGAACCCACCCAGCCGTTTGATTATGTTCTGCCAGCCAAGAAGGGAAGGGGTAAAGCGCTGAGCGTGAGGAATGAACCTGATGCAGAGGATGGCGCGGCCAGAAGGAAGACGGGACGGCTCAGGAGGGAAGCTCAAGAAAGTGAGTGTTTTGTGCATTATTTTTTTCATTTAGCGGGATGCTGACTGTCAAGTAGATCACTCACCAGCTGTGAGTGTCGAACCAGAAGGGATGGACCGGCCTGGGCCCAAACGACGAGGTCGGCCGCCTAGACGAGCGGCTGATACGTCTAGGAAAACAGACGATGGGGACAATTCGGAAGATGTTAGTCTTCAGCTCTACTTGACCTATCGGATGTCTACTAAATTTGGCGACAGGAATCCTATGTCCAACCGAGTGAATCATGGAAAGCTGGCACAAAGCGGCGTGCGTCGGCGCCTCAGGTACGTCCAGCTCCTACCCAACAACCGATATCTTATATTTGAATAGCACCCACCGAAACGAGCTCGGACGTCTCGCACGGTCGAAACAGATGATGAACAAGAGGTTCGCCCGCCTCTTTTTCTTGGTTTCTTTGTCCAATCTCAAACCTCTCGATAGACTGGCCCGCTTAGAAGCGGCAGCGCCCGCTCCCGCGCGACGCCCATCAAACCTCAACAAGCGAATCGGTGGTCTACTACAGAGGTAACCCATCTTTTATATCCACGGTCTGCCGATGAATCTGACTTTGGTCTGTTGAAAAGGATCGACAACTCATCGATTCGCTCTTTGAGGTCCTTGGATCTATACCTTGGCGACGTGTTACGGCCTACATGGCTGAAAAGGGCTATTCGTGTGCGGATCGTGGTGAGGGTGCTATCAGAGGACGGTGCGTAGCGTTTCCCGCTCACCCTCTTCCTTCCTTTCTGATGGACTACTACTAATGTTATTTGTACAGATGGAAAGTTCTTCGCCCTCGTCTCTACATTGCACCCCCAACAGTCGTTCGAGGCGCAGCCGCCAAATCTCAACTCAAAGCTCGAGAACGCGCTGCGGAAGTGGAATTGGAAGTGGAAGACGATGTAGAGGAAATGGATGTCGACACTACGAAAGACGCAGAACACGAAGAGGAACATGAAGAACCTGACAGACAACAAGAACACCATGAAGCAGAACAACAAGAACACCGTGGGTTGGATAGACAACAAGAACCCGTACACAAAGAACGCAAGGAAGTAGAATTGGGAGGAGAGGGAGACACGACTGCGGAAGATGACGATGTTGCGGCTCGAGAAGAAGTAGCTCGTGGTCGAGAGAGGAGCAAGAGAAAGGTTGCACCTGTCCCTCCGCCTACTTTTGCGCCTGCACCTTTACCCGCCGCAGAATTGACCCTCTCTGGGCCGCCTACCCCACCGTCGATTCCCCTTTCTCTTCCTGGCCCCACTCCTGGTCCCGGCCTCGGCTCTGTGCCCGCTCCGACTCTCGCACATGTAACTGCACCTCGTCGGACTGTAACGCCCGACATACCGATCCCTCCGCGTTCGCCGCCTCCACCGTTCCAACACTCGACGCCCAATATCCAAAAAGAGCCCAGAGTGTATAGCACTAGATCTCCGTTTGCGCCCCCGCTTGAGCATTTTTCGATTTCGCCAAGCAGGGATCCGAATAGTTCGATGTTACTTTCGTCAAGTAGGGATCAAATGCCACTTTCGTCGACTCGGGATACGATGCAGTTGTCGTCGAGTAGGGACCAGTCGAACAGGGATCATATGCAACACTCTCCAAACAGAGATCATCAACTATCACCGCACAGAGACCCTCGACAACTCTCACCGAGCAGAGAAGCTCAGACATCCCCTCAAAGCGCACATAATCTTCCTACGCTCTCTCAACTCCTCTCGCCGCCTCCCGCAGGACACTATGCAACTCGGTCACCTCCCTATGTCTCTCGTTCTCCTCCAACGGGGCACTATGGTTCTCATTCGCCTAGCCACATTCCACTCCCGCTTTCTCATCAAGGAATGGATGCAAGACAACTCCCGCTACCTCAACCGTTTATCCCACACTCACACTCGCACTCGCACTCCCATTCAGTGTGGCCTGCGAGACCTAATGAGAGGACATACGAAGGTGAGAGAAGTTACGAGAGAGAGCACGAACGGGAGTGGGGGTATGAAGGCGGGAGTGGGTCAAGAGAGTATCAAGTCAGCGGTGAACGCGGAGGAGGATATGGACGACATTCGTACGGAGCATCATCATCGTACGAAGAACGGCCGTACGTCCCGCCTACACGCGAAGAATCCGGACACGAGCGCATGACATCGAGCAAATCGCGTAAACCGCTTCCCGAGATGTTACCTTTTGCTCTTCCTGCTCGACACCAACCGCCGCCGTATCAAACGTATTCGACACAGGTGTTTAGTCGATTGCCTGTCCTTAGTGAACGGACTCCTTCTCCTAGACGGAAGAGGAAGGGTAAAAGTAGTGGGATGACGAGTTCGCAAGAGGAAGAGGTTGTTCCGGACAGTACGGCTGGGAGCAGTGATGGATTGTAGTTTGGAATTTTCGGAACGTGTACGAGTGTGTTTGGATGTAAAAGAGACAATAGTGTGTTGTGACAAGTAGTTCTATTCGGTATTTATTGAATTTTGTTCGTGCTTGGATTGGATGCTCGGCGACTGTTGCCCGGCGTGTTACCAGACGGTACAATGTATATCACAGGGTCTCTCTCATAGATTCATTCAGCAAGAACAAAATACAAACAAAAACTGAGCGAGGGATGAATTGAGAAAAACAAAGGGGATCCAAGCTCTGTAAAGAAGAAAACACACAAGCCAAGGCAAACTGTTCTGTCCGTATCGTTCCAATTTTCGTACGAGATAGGGCTAGGCTTTCCCACCTGCCCTACCCCGATTATCTTTCGCTTCTTCCATAATCTCTCCCTTCATTTGTGCGCGGATGTAGCCTATGGCTGCTGTAAGCGAATATAGTGCGACGTTTGTTCCCTACAAAGGAGGACATATGTAAGTGCATCGTTCTTTACGACCAGATATATGCATCTTCACTCACCTGATAGAACAGCACCGAGATAAACGCCAGCAACAGCAGCCAAACGATCCGGAAGACAAAACTCCGATAGATTGGTAATTTCTTCACAACCGGCACCGGCCACTATAAATAAAGTGAGCGACGCCACATCCCAATTTAGAAGTTATGAAACAATAGACACGAGGCTTTTTGACAGATGAGAAAGGACGGGAGACGAACCTCGAGGAGGACAAGTGCAAGGCTCATGACGATTGTGAGAATTTGCAGGACCGGTACTGTGACGATAATGGCTATGAAGGGCGCGGCGCTCGGAGCGGTGCTAAAATTAGGCAAAGGTGTTAGTGAGAATTTCTGGGGTGGTGTAGAGAAAGAAGGTTGTACGTACATCATACCGCCCGAGAAGGGGTTTGCTGCGCCTTTGGGGGGTGCGACGAGGTGACCGCCGATGAAATCCCAGAAGAATTTGCGGAAGAGGATACCCCAGAAGCCGGCCCAGATACCATCTATGCAACTCTCAGTCAACTATCGTACGGTCGTCGACCTGGCTACGAGACTCACAAATTCCGGCTGTAAGCGCAACAAGGCGAGCCCATTGGTGCCAAATAAAGATTCCCATATCGACTAGAAGAACGCGAACGAAAGATGTAAAGAACGAGTGATGAACCAAGTAGACAGATCAGCGAGCACTGCTCAGCTATCGCAAGTATCAAGTGCGTTATAGAACAAAGCGAGTGGTGTTAAGACCGAGGCTTGAGTGCAAAGAACGAGTAAGGGCAAGACTCTACCAGGAGCCTGCAAAGAAAAAATAATAAAAGAAAAGAGGAAGAAAGAGAGAGGGTAGCCTGATGATGGTGGACGCGGTCAAGAGAACAACCGGACCAGGACCGGGTCGCTAAGGCCGCCAGAGACGGTCACGTGGTACACCCTGATCGACACAAGTCGGCAACAATCAGGTCATTTACATGCCGGTTGCGAGTTCACAACCCACTTGGCAGCCTTGGGCGGGAGTCTTACTTCACTTGATTTTCTAATTTTCTAGGAATATAGGATCAAAAAACCGCTCAGAAAACGACTTTCAATCATGTACTATAAATAGAACTAAGGGGTTGACCAGGCGCAACTTGTCTATAGATAATTGGTTTGTTTGAGCGCGAAAGGCACACTGTTTACTATGTTAACGTCTACACTAGAACACCGACAAAATGCATCTCCTTGCGCCTGGCATAACTCTGAGTCATTGTGCATTCAAGCTAGTTTACTGAAAAGTCCAGCAGCCCAATCCGCTTTCTTTTCATCTCTTTGGCGCCTTGCTGAGGTGTTATGGCCGTGTTATTCCTGCATTTAAAGTGATATAGTAAACTGCCGTTTATCTCCGGCAGTGCTTGGATCAAAATGGATTCGCGTCTAGGCCTTCCCCGATGCAAACATTGACGCATTCTGCACGTGACGTCCGCTCTTATTTTGCAATGGTTCCGATCGGACGCTGGCCATGCGGTTGACCATCTCCTCGCCCTTATCGTACTTTTCTGCGAGGCGTTCTTGACTGGTTTCTGCCCGACAAAAGTCCACAAAGAAGCCTATAAACGACGACGCACCAAATCTCTTGGCCCTCTCGTATCTGGTACACACGTCTAACGGCATCAACGTCATTCCTATCCTCAAGTTCAAAGGCCCTTTTTCACGAACTTGTGTTGAAGTTTTTCTTCTTGACCACATCCATACTTGCATATCAAAGCTTAGATCGATTTTCTGCGGATCGCGCGCATGGCTTGGAACCAGCAGGGCCCCCCTCAACAGGGGTACAATCAACAACAAGGCTACGGCCCGAACAACGGCCAGTGGAATGCGGGGCCGAACCAATGGCAGGGTGCGGGAGGACCATATCCACCTCCATCTCAGCCGTATGCTGCGCAGGTTAATCCACCCGTTGCCGGATTTAGCGATTACAAGGCCAAGACGGACGAGTATGGAGAAAGGTTCAAGCCAAAGAGCAAGTTGCATGACATACCGTTCTTGATTTTGTTTATCGCTCAGGTAAGGCACCGCGTTCTCGTTTTCTTGATTTCGTTTTGTAGATTTAGGTAATAGAAATAGCGCTGATCCCATTGAATTAGCTTCTTGGCTTCGCCGCGGTATCTGGTATCGCATTGAACAGCTGGGTTTCGAACGGTGCCCTATCAAGTGGAGGCGTGGGTGGGACCGGACGTAGTGGAACAAGCGTAACCTTGAACTCGTGCGTACCTCAATTCATGAACCCTCCATTTTACTGTAACCCTAATATTCTTTGCCTCACTTCAACCTTAAACTCGATTTCCAAACAATGCTGGGCCTATCAATCAAATCTTATTAGTCACACTGTCTACCTTCTTCTGCTCGTGACGGCTTGTGCGCTGGTGCTATCGACTATCTATTTGATGATGGTGCGAGCTTTTACGAGCGTCATCCTGCAAATTACCCTGGCATTGAGTGTAGCCGCCAATATTGGTTAGTCCAAGAACTGCTCCCCTAAACTCAATTGATATTAACTCCCCTATCATAGCGATCGCTGTCTACTATTGGATTACTAAATATTACTCTGGAGCAATCATTTTCACAATCGTAGCGGTTTTCGGTATCCTTGCTTATTTTGGGATGCGGAGTCGTATTCCTCTAGCTAGCCTCATGTTAAAGGTAGGCCCAGCTTTGTTCAATTCTTGGGTTACTCCACGTGTGGCAAATATGCCCTACCAGATCTCGGAGTCTGGTCAAAAATGGATTTCCCAACCGGCAGTCAACCTTGTTAAACTTTACGTGCTAACCCCCTTTGTTCACCTAGGTCGTGATAGACGTATCAAAGCACCACAAGAGTGTTTACATCGTAGCGTTTTCAGGTCTGCTTGTGCAAGCTATGCTCAGTGTGTGAGTTTAGGTCCTTTGTCTCCTTCGTTTCACTTTAATGATTCTCCGAGTATAGTTGGTTTGTATTTACGGCTATTGCAACTTATGCAAAGTGGACGCCAGATGCCAGCAGTGAGTGAGATCTATCTATTGTCCCTAGCTATTCTATGATCTTCTATCGACCGTTCGTGTCCCACACTCCATGCTAACATGTCGTTCATCTAGCATGTGGCAACGGCACCTCTTGTTCTTCGAGTACTGTTGGTGGCCTAATCTTCTTCGAATTGTTCTCCTATCTCTGGACATCTCAAGTCGTGGGCAACGTTTGCCTCGCTACGATGGCAGGCGGGCCGTACGGAGGGTGGTACTACTTTGGACCGAGCAACATGGGAATGATGGTGCGAATCTTATCTGCTGAAATCGACCTTGAACTAACATGCTCCAACCTGTTAGCCTAAAAATCCTGCACTCTCTGCTTTTGCTCGTGCTTCGACACTCTCACTTGGATCAATCGCATTTGGATCGCTTATTGTCACGCTGCTAGAGTTGTTGCGTATCATCTTGAACGCGGTTAGGGCAAACGCTGCTGAAAGCGGCAGTCGTGAGTGGCGTAAGGGTTGACTATGCTTGCGCATGCTAACATCGTGGTCTATTTAGCCGTGGAAGCTGCTCTGGCGTGCTGTGCTGCATGCTTTGTAGGCTGCATAGAATCGCTTGTAGAATACTTCAATCGCTATGCGTACATTGAGATTGGTGAGTACTAGGACATCATCGTAACCTACATGTCTAACAAGATCACCCCAGCGCTTTATGGCAAGCCCTACATCCCCGCCGCCAAGGATACATGGCGGCTCTTCAAGGATCGTGGGATTGACGCACTTATTAACGACTCTCTCACAGGAATGGGTATGCGATTCTCATCCCACATTTCACAAACTCATCACTTATAACGTCCGTCAGCCATGACCTGGGGCGCCTACCTTGTTGGGCTTTTGTGCAGCCTATTCGCTTACCTCTACTTGCGTTTGACAAACCCGGCATATAACACTGACGGCCAATACACGGCGCCCGTGTTGCTATTCGCATTTGTAATTGGTCTCCAGTGCAGTACGTAACAACTTGCCCATTCTCACTCGTAACCAAGACTAACCCTTCGTTCTAGCTCTTACACTCGCATCTGCTATCGAAGCCGGAGTATCGACTATGTAAGTGATTGCTAAATGACCGAGACAATTAAGATTATCCTCAACTTTCATCCTTGTAGCTTCGTTGGTCTAGGTGAAGATCCTCAGGTATTGGCAGAACGTTCGCCAGGGTTGTTCGAGGTCAGTGAAAGTTACCTTGTTTGCATAACTTGCATCTGATTGTCCGTTATTACCACCCATCTCCCCTGCCGGATGATGGAATTTTATCCTGCGTCGTTACTTAGATGATTCGCGAGCATTATCCGGATGTCGTCCGCCCAGTCGCTCATGTTTAGTGGGCGCTGAATTCTATTGTTTGAGGCGCTAATCAAAGCTGGTGTTCCTTTTCATTTTCATCGTTTGATCTCTTTTGGTTATGTCGACTCTTGGTTCATTGTTGTTCTAAATTTGCTAGCCCATCTTTCATCTTTCATGGACTGTTCATATTAGTTTTACCCTGTTTTTCGACAATATATTACGAGCGTACATCTACAACTGGTGATCAACACCACCCGCCGCGAATACTCCCCGCCCCCGAGGATATAACCGCGAACCAAACGTTCAAGGTCTAGCTGAAGGAGCATTTCTGAAACGTCCCTCAGCTTGTGGTTCTTGAAATCAGAAGGGTTGTTGCTCTGACGTATTCTCAGCACTACTGCCTTGGGCACATTCATCTAGCTGGCGACGGGCTATCTCACGGAGTTTTATCGCGCTCCCAATAGTTCAATGTCGATCGACCGATCGATCAAATCGATCACAACTAGCGCATAAAAAGGTAGCCCGACGCGGGGCTCGAACCCGCAGCCTTGAGATAGCCACAGACCAAACTGTGTTTGTAAAAGTCTCACGCTCTACCGATTGAGCTAGCCAGGCTTGGACGATGAGTCTTCCAACAAATTATCATTGCCAGCCGCTTATTCGATTATCCGACAATAAGCCATTTGATCATTCACCTACCTATAGATGCAGCATCATATTATAGAAGTTTCAATATCACCTTTAAGCAACTAGGACTGATTTAATCGGCACCTCTGATAGTTTAAATGCCCTGATATGGACATCGGCCAGTCACCGCAGCTCTCTTTGTGGGCCTCGAAATGCCACCGAAGACAGTGCCGACCCAGTATCTTGGAGATGACTCACCCGAGGCATTGCATCGTTCAGGTCCTCAGTCGGTTCGGTGGAATAGCAGCTGATGAAGCTGTGACAGCTTGACTAGAAAAAGCCTGTTTATAACTGAGCAAACCATGGAATCCTTGAGGATCGACAGCAGCACCAAAACTCATGTCCAAGGTCTCGGCTCGAAGAACTCGATCATAGGTCCACTATCCTGAGAGCTATTTGCATCGCACCCAATAGTATGGAAAGTGACCCGCATTGATACTTTGCTAAGTATTTGGCGAGCTAAAAGCTCGGAGCGCATATATCGCCGATATGCATCTCCGCATCGTCCAAAATATGCAGAGAACCAGAGATAACACACCAGGTTTGGGCTATGCTAGGTACTATACCTAAACACTGGTAGACCAACTCCAAGCCTGAGGTCTTTTGATAGAGCGTCCGGAAGATTGGAGAGGTAAGTAATCGACAATACGTCAGGTGTTTTACCATCACCCGAAGTTTGTCCCAGCAGACCAATTCAACTTCCCTCTTTAGACTGATCGGATTAACAAAATGCTATAGAGGATAGAAGCAGACTAATTCTATATACAATCTGATCTAGAGATTCAATCAACAAAGTCGAAAGGCGAGAGAGAGTCCGAAGTCTAGAAGTAGCTACAGCTAAGGATCGCGCAAACGAAATAAATACAACGAAGAAGCAGTGTTCAAATAAAAAGTAAAATAAAGAAACCAATTCATCTTCAATAGCAGGTCTAAGTTCAATCCAAATTAAGCTCGATGAGCTGTACAAAAGCATTATTCGCTCCGGCGCGCCCATACCATATGATACTTTGTCAGCGTCTGAATATTAGGGTCCCTAAGATCCCGTAAAATGCCTTGTGTGAGCGCCTCGGCGTCAGGTAGAGCCATACCGGACATTTGCATCATTGGTCGGAGGCTGAGAGTTGTCGCCTTCCAAATCCGGGCAGCCATGAGCCCTACATCGTGCATGAGGGCATGGGGGTGCCACAAGCCGTTGGGAGCTGCCCGCATGGTTCGCATAGATGGCTGAAATCCGCCCAATGCGTCCAGCCACGCTGGCATCTGGGTCGCCGCGCGTGCGGAGATACCCTGGCGTTCGAACTCGCGTCGAATAACTCGTGCGAAACGCGTTAGGCCGGGCGCATTGGTTGCCGGACGGACGAGTTGGGGGTCAGACGCGTCGAATATTTCGAGCTCTTGCTCTCCAAAAAGGAATAGTCCGCCAGGACGGAGCACACGGCGAATTTCTGGAAGAAAGGCTCGATAGTCTCGGAACTACAAAAATGGAATGTGAGTAAGAAAACACAGAACGAACGACCGCCCAAGGAAGGATTCAGCAAAGCAGGTGAAAACAGTACATGCCCATTTGAAGGCTAGAGTGATCGATGATGGCGAAGAAAAAAAACAAGCGTGAGATGCCTCACCGTCGTCATCGTAAAACGGCAGTGCACCATATCAAACGTGGCGTCTTCAGCTCGGATACCATCCAATATGTTGTACACCTCGAACTCTATATTCGCGTTCGGGGTATGAGGTGCCATCGGAGCAAGGTCTACGCTCACGAAATCTACATCAGGTCGCTCGGAGGCTAGTTCCTTGACCCTGAACGCATGTATGGTCAGATTCAAACCCAATGATGAAGCACAAGGCGAAGAAATGTACCATGTTCCAGACCTCGTGCATATGTCCAACACACGCCGACGACGTCCTCGCGAAGTAGGTGCAAGACATTCAGCGATCGGACCCCACTGATTTCCATTCAATAGCAGCTTGAGACTGGCGTGCTGTAGGTCTTGGCGGAGGAGCTCTTCGTTGTCAACGGGGTAAGCAAGAGGGAGGTTTTCGTCTGCGTGGAAGCGGCGACCAAAGATTTCGCGAAAATATTCTACGGTGTGGTAAGTAAACTTCAAACTCGAGCTGGTGTGCTACATGCTCACCCCCAGCTTCGTCCGAGCCGATAGTGGTCATGGAGCCACTAGATGCCTCTGAGTCGTCGGAGTAATAGCCAAATGAATGAGAGGGATCGTCACTCTGCGGAGGAGGAACGAGAAAAACGCGCCCCTCAGTTTCTGCATCCCAGAAAGCCATTGCGGTAAAGAGGGGTAGTGCCAGTGCTAGTACGAGAGGGGCCTTTATATGCAGAAGGGACAGGGGTATGAGATAGAAGTGACAGTGAGAGGAATGAATGGTGGAGTCCGAACTTTACACTAAAAGAATGAGGGACCAAGAAATACTGTAAGAAACGCCGGAATGATTTCGAAGAAGGTACAGATCAAGGATTGTATATGTCAAAGAATGGATAGGCGCGGAAGTGGCGCTTGCTAGATCGGCAAGGGGAGATGATTGTTGGTGCAGAGTCATGCCTCGTGGCTTTGGCTTTCTATGCCACGCGAGCGAGGGCAGCTTCTCCTGGCTCCATGACATCGAACCATGTTTGGGGGATCGATTGCCCTCGTACGAGTGAATTGCGTTGTGTGAGTTCAGACTCGATCGTTCTCCGGAGCCCGCGAACCTGGAACTGAGCGGGACCTCGCGGAATGGCATTATACCACATCATCTCTATCCAATAGTCGATTGTAGCTTGTTCGGACAAAGGAGAATTATTACAAGATATGAGCAAGATCTGCAACTCTAAGCTCCAGGTGATGAGCCATACCTTCTCTCATTAACAGTCCTGGCCGTGGTAGCGAGCATTCTCCTAATTGGTTGATATGACAATTCCAAGTTGCCGGAGGCTTCAATCTGACGCTATCTCTAAGATAGGCCTTGAGCTCGTAACCCACCCATAACTTTGGAGCAAATCAGTCAGAAATGGATTGTGAGTAAAGCCGCAGAGCGTCGTATAATCATCCCATCGGGCGTACGTAGTGGGGCGGAAGCTGGCAACAAGGAGGTTTGTCTCAAAACGCGACGCCATCAGCGCGTGTCCCAAGCAATAATTGGCCCCTTCCAGTTGTAACCCCTGGAGCTGCAGATCACCCGATTTAGTCCAGCGAAAGAGTTAAGCTCGGCGTCATAAGGGCTCGGGTGTTGCACCTGCGTATGAGAAGCCCGATGAGATAAGGAATCATCTAGTCTAGGAACACGGCCCGCATTTGCACAGTGGAGAGCGTCGGTCTAGGTCAAAGATAGCCAAAACGATAATAAAAATGAGCTGGTCGTCGTGGTTGTTGTGGTGGGAGTAGATATGACAACCGGCGCCAAAGCAACATCAGTCATTTCTTCCTAGTGATCGCTGGGACAAGCGTTTTTGCCTTCACGTCCCACGTGTCTCTCAATGAAAACCACGTGGGATCAGAAAACAAGGCGGGTATGCGAGCCGAGATAGTTAGCCTGTTGAGCAAACTCGGCTGTAAAACCGGTCTTCAACTTGTGGTGGTGGTCCAGAACAGCTCATGCTCACGCATCACATACTGTTTAGCGCTGGGCTTTTGCGTACCTCCTGACCACCATCATGCAGGGACCACGTCCGTTTTTCAGGTTGTCTAGCTCGGGACCTGGGCTACCTATCCAAAATTCTAGTTCTGTCTTAATATTGGTTAGTTGATCTTATCTCTGGAAATTTATCAGATTCAGAGGGCAGTTGCCTAGCCAGTTATTTCTGCTGGAAATGCATCTCAGTTGTCAGCAGACTTGCTCATCCACTCACTGGCGCTTCGGAGGGTTGGAGTTTTCGACCCGGCCTATCATGTTCCCGTAGTAGGCGGCCCGGACGGCCCAGTCGATATTGGCGTGACCGTACCGATGGAATGTATGTCCCGTCGCCATCGTTGCATATTTCACATCGGGGTTCTTTCCATACAATTGTTTAGTGTTCGGCTCACCAGCAAGCAATGTTTATGTTTTGCAACAACGATCGCCTGTCCTCAAGGTTCTCTGCATTCAATTCGAATGATGTATCTGGGCACTAACCACGTCCTGATCTGTCTAGGATCGCAAAGAGGAGTTTGTCCAGAAACTGATGGATATGGTTGAACCGAGTGGATTTGGAAATGTTCTTTATCTGGTTGGTTCTGATCTTTCGACTAGGACGGATGCTCAAATGAGGTCAGTAAGCGTCGGGCTTCCTTTACTGGATCTTCATCGCGTTCGCTTTAGCTCGATTTACTATCACGCCCTCTCAAAGGATACAACACAGGGAAATATCTCGGCCACACCTCTCGGTAGCATACTTGATCTACCAGCATTCGCCGACGGCGCCGGCTCACAGGACGTAATAATCCCGGGAGCAGGTCTCGCGCGCCGACTTCTATCTGCTCCTGGATCTCGACCATCTCGTGCCGCGCTAGTCCAGTTTGTCGCCGAGGGTGACAACATCCCGGATGCTCGTGCGATGGCAGCTATGGTTGCCAAAACGCTGAAGATTGAAATACAAGGTTTGTAATTGATCTCATTTCGGAATTACATTCTGGTGGAATGCGCTAAATATTATGTTTAGACTGGAAGCAGCCTCCAAGCTGGAATTTCGGGATGTATGGGACCCCTCACGATCAAGAGTTGTTCGGATGAGTGTGCTGCGTTAGTCATACCAATGGCCTCTACTGAAAATGAATAACTGCATTTACTGTTTGGCACATGTGGCTCCTACTGAGCAGGTCCCTACAACCTTTCAATTTAGGTGTGCGACTGGCTACGAGGACTGGAAGGTGATATATCACGTGCTCAATATTTCCTCAATTGGCAGATGGCGTGACTGGTATGGTACGTGACACCACACTGGCCACCAACATATGAGTGAGGCCGCGGCGTGCAGAACTAGGCTTGCGTGTTTATCGCCCCTCTATCTTCTCGTACGTTATGTCTCATAACCTAAATCTCAAGCCCCTCAGGCAGCAATGTGCCGCCCGTTATCCCGGCAAGCTCGGATGCGTTCGGCCAGCCGAACAAAAATCCAAGTGGTGCAGGTAAGTAATACTGATAGTCTAACTAGATTTTCTCGGTAGCTTATTGCAATGGGTACGCCTAGCACCCATGAGGAAACTGAAGGCAAACTCCTGAAACTATACAAGCGTCATACCTTGGTGTTGGAATCCGACATAGCATCGAACAAGTCGACTTTCTCCGCCAGATCTAAACTTCTCAAAAACGGGCTTGTAGGCGGTGATCAGGACGGAGTTATATCGCTTGAGGAGTTGCGAACCTGGTATGCGGACTCTAGAAATCAATGGGTTTTAGCCACAAGGTATGACCCCTTGCCTTGGTATACGATCGCAGTTATCAGTTCCATGACATTTTCTACCGTTTGCATAGAACTCTAGAAACTCGGATACGGCATCACGACGCGTTCTACGATGGTGGGGATGCTGGGCATCTGCAGTATCTCGATTTCTTGTAAGAGTACATGTATGCGATTGAATTCTTCTCATTTCTCACGTTTCGACATTCTATCTCACCCTAGGCGGTCTCTGATCCTGGATCTAGAATCCATGATGCATAGATGCGATGAACTAGGATACGAGGTATAAGTCGAGATAGGTTTCGAGGCGATGCGGTAACTAACCAAACTGTTGGTTTTCCTGGTATCTTGTAGTTACTTATCCAAAAGGAACATGCAAAATGGATGCGACGAGCGCCACCATCGAACGAAACCGGCGGTTGCGGCTTAGAAACGGACACAGCCGCAGCCTGTGGGGAGACTCTACATGCTAAAAATCCTTCGGACCGGAATATGGCAACTTCGGCCAGGGTCGATGATCGGGCACTGCTCACTCCCCCTCCAAGCCCAACTCTACCTCTTTCCCAACGACGCAAAGCAAAGCAGACCAAGGAGCTTCCCGAGCTTGGCACGGAATGTCAAAGTCTTAGCTGTCCGGATGAAATCGCATGCAAGTATTTACAGAAGCGACAAACGATTGTTGATCGGTTGTGTGCATTTCTTCATTCAAACTCCGGTACGTTCTGTTTTGAACGGATATGTAAATACCCACTCAATATGGTGTAGATGATGCCCCTCGAACCGAAGTTTTTGCAACGTTCTTCAGAAGAGCTATCTCCCGCTCACCTCCGTTATTCGTGAGGGCCCGAACTTGGGAATCCCAAAACCAGGACGCCATTTATACATCCATTTCCGGTAGCCCCGCTGTCCAAGTATTGCACGCCAAGGCCATAGTAGCCTTTATTTCTTCCGAAGCGCTCACAACAAGCGAGCTGGAAAAACTCACGAAGAAACTACCATTTGTCCGAGGCGAGACTGTATCAGCCGAGCTCATCAGGGGCGCCATTGCAGATACATTCAGGTCGACCGAATTGCGAAGTAACGCAGACGCTACCGAGTCGGGGTACAATTCCATTCCATTGCTGGGAGGATGGGTGTTCGAAAAACCATGGTCTGGCCCACTACCTCAGGGCGCTTGGGACCTAATGCATCAACTGGTAAGATTTCGTTGAGACTCGGTTTTTTAGATCTTCACATTGTTTTTGGCCAGATCGCGTGTGCTGGATGCGCTCTCGGAACGTCGCGAACGTTCTCAGAAGCCCTTCAAGTACGCCGTTCTGCTTTCGTAGGCGGAAGAGTCGAGGTTGCCGCTCGCCTCGGCGTAACTATTCCTACGTGCCTACCGTCGGGGGCAATACCTCGCTTTCCTCGATGGCAGGATATCTGCTCGTCGCCTGAGATCGCCATGCGAATCTTGAATGTATGGTTAGCGGCTGACAACCGCAAGGCAAAACGTTCCGAGTTGAGGAGATTCACTCCAAAGGTGAATGCTGTCTGTGATTATGGATTTTCCAGTCCACGGTAGCTCATAATATTTCTTCTTAGATTCGTGGAATGAAATCTACATACAGCGAACACGAAGAGCGGCATTGGTTGTACATACGCATGGTTGGTACCTCATCACATTGGCTCGCATCCAAAGTTGATTGTCGTTCTGTCTAGCGTTGGTCGGAACCGCGATTGGTTTCGTTTTTGACATCTCTTGATGCTTCGGACAAGTACAATATTCTTTCGCAGCGCCGGACAAAACCCGAGCCAACGCATATTCATGTCCCGGCGAAAGAATCCGATGCTTGGGTTTCGCGCGTGCGAAGTGGCACAACCCCCGTTTCTAGGCGCTCCGCTCGTTGGACGACGTCAACCGTATTCAGGATGGAGATCTTTGATTATTTCCACAAGAGATCTCCGGAGTTCAAAGCTGGTCTGACGTACTTGGATCAAGATGACGTGCTAGAGGCTGTTGTGATGGACAATGGCAACGGGGAATGGGCGCCGTTTTTGCAAAGTGTGGTGGACGTTCTGGTGTCTGTGTGTGGCTACGCTTCTCTCGACACCATGCTCGCCGGTGAATTATCAGCTACCAAGGGCCAGTAGCCATATGACGCAAACCGGGGGCTTAGCTGTCCTCGGTTCTGACATCTTCTCAAGGAAACCTACTTGAATACAATACATGTATGCATTGATTATGAATGATAGGATCGGGCCTTCTGGTTCTTACGCTCTTGGTATAACTGATAAAAAATCCAAGTGTCATATTCACCCAGCACATCGGTTCTAATATGACAGTTCCGCGCCTTCTTAGATCATAAACCGTACGTCCTACGATGGGAAGTACTGAGCATTTACTGGCCCAACCACGGCTCATTCTCGGCAAAGTATTCGTGAGAGCTGTATGCGAATCAATCGATGAGTCATTAACCCCATTTCAACGGTAAATGTGCGCTCACTCTGCGTTCATGGTCGCCTTGCCAGGATCGTTCCGTGCCAGGTCACGAGCACCTCCTTGACCATATACATAGTCTGAAGTGCCAGCGTATTCGGGGAAATGAGACGCTTCGTGAATGATTGTTCCAGCCTTGGAGTCAGTACCCTCCAACGGTGCGTTCCAAAATGCTCCGCCTAGAGCGAGTAGTCAGAAGATTGATTGGGTGGAGATAGTCAGCGACGTACACAAATAAACCTCTTTGAAGTGCCCAGGAATAATCACATAAGCATAGATTCCCTAAAGCGTAGGATTCAGTACTGGATCATACTGTGATCTGGCAATATGGCTCACATTATCAGTGCAGGTGCAATCGTAGTTGAAGGTTGGCGGGTTGAATCGGATGTTCTATGACGATTACGATAATAAGAACAACCGTCAATTAATAGACAAGCCTTCGGGGCTCACATCATAGTGTTGGAAAACTGATTGATAGCGGCCTTGATCCCAAGCCCCAAACCACTGAATTTACGGTGAGATGATTTGACGCATCAAAGTGGAGATAGGCTGGAGCATACCTCAGTATAGCGTCTGGTTCCCCAAGGGCCATCACGCAAGAAACTATGAAGATAAATGTCAGCTTTGCGATGATGGTTGGAAGAGATTGGTTGAAGAACCCACCCATGGGCTCCATGAGCCATATTCATGGCGCTGGCCGCAGCACTATTGATGGTATTGATTTGCCCATCGTTGCAGCCGCGGAACCCGGCGCGCTTCACTGCCGCCTTCCCAGGGCCGAAGGGGCCAGTCCCGTGTGCGGCTCCTTGAGCGCCTGGCTGAAGGCGAGGCCCAGAAAGGCGTCCACTCACAGAAACCTCTGCGACTTGTGCCTCGGTTGCCTCCAAGGGTGTAACAGCACCATCCGCAGACACAGATAAGAATGTACGAGCACGAGCCGAAGACTTGAACTTGTATTTGCCCGCACCGGCTGCCTTTCCAGCAAAGTCGTAGGTCGATGCAACTATGAAAAGTCTTAATTATAGTTACAAGAAATAAACAGAAAGGCTTACGGCTGTGAGTGACATTGACGGTAGCGCCAGGCTCAATGATTGTGAAGAGTTCCGGATTACCGGACTTGACGGCAGCATTTGGGCTGTATTTCACCTGCACACTGTATGTCAGCGATGGCGCATATAGGAAAACGTAGCTTCATACACGAATACCAGTGAAATTGAGAGAGGGGCTATTGACAAGGTTTGACTCAGAACGAGCAACCTGGAAGCTATCGGTCTCCCAAGTTGAAAGCAACGAGTTCGGGTCCTTGAGCAAACGAAGCGTCTCGGTACCTGTATTGGTTAGGGAAGTGGTGATTTTGAGAACGGATACATCAGAAACCGACGCAGGGCCTAATCAAAAACCTAGTTTGTGAGCATATCTTAGGATTGGGTAAATCGATAAATTAGTACCAGAGGTTCTCAGAGTAAGACCAGATTTTGCAGACGCAAAATTGGCGCCCCAAAGAGTAACCAAAGCCAAACCAAGTGAAGAAGTAAAGACCATTTTGAACAAGTGAATTCTAGTAGTCACCGACGACTGTAGAGGGGATTTATAGCAAGTACAAGACGACCATATCCAAGTGTGCATGCGGCGGTAAGCTACTTGAAAGTCTTGGCAAGGCATCAAGCGGCGGCAATCGCGTTCGAGCGTGCCGGCCAGCACGTGTGGCGACGCCAACTCTTTTCCGGCCATCTAGGAAGAGCTCGCGTCGTCACTCGCGCTGAAGAAGCGACTGAATGCTTGTGTTGTTCTAGAGAAACCACAAGGTGCACCACTTCCCAGTAAACAAGTATACTAGGTTGGGTCTATTCATAAAACCTCCTTGGCAAGCCCGAGTTACCCGAATCAGAATATCACTAGGCGGGAGAAGTCAAGAACACATCATCTCAGTCACGTTAGAGGGCGCCAAGAGTATCATTTTGTAGAAAGAAGCCACGAACGAGACGTATAGAAATGGATGGATTGTGAGAACCTATGGTCGATTACAAGCGAGCGCTGGCAAGGTCATTTGGTTCTGGTACGAATAAGCGCCGTTTGTATGTGTTGCAGACCGCACCTTCAGTAAAATCTGCACCATAGACGAAACGCTATCCAGTCATTCAGTAGTCTGATTTTCAATGCAGATGGAGTGGAGACCTTGTACGGAATTCTACAGGCCAGAGGAGGTAAATAACAAAAATCCTTGTGGATTTGAAAGTGCAAGGGGTAGATCGTTGCGAACGACCCGAAAGAGGTGAACGAAAAAGGGTAAGAATAATCAGAAATAAATTGACAGCCAAGCTAGTATCAAAAAACCTCCTGGCATGAAATGCACGAGTTTTACTGCCTGAATGCTGGTAGGCGAATTGTTGGCCCTTCATGAAATTAGTGTAAATATCTCGAAGCTAACAATAAGAATGAATTTACTTGATGGCGACCGGATAACCTCGATTCTCAAGCTTCCTTGGACTATAAGTGCGCCGTGCAGGAGGGGCTATGATGGTCGAAGTTGCACCCTAGAATATCAAACAATATCAACATGATGGTTAAGTCATCATAAAAGAGCAAATGTATCTCACAGCTGCCTTGCACAGAGCAACAGAAGAATCATACGCCTGCTTGAGTTCGGATGGATTCGTGCAGGTTGATTGAAAACACGAATACATTCCTTCAACAAACTGCTGATTTGCACATAGACAGGCATTGTCCGTCGGCGAACATGATCCCGGATTGGCATTTGCAAAGCAGTCTGGCCGAAATACAGTTGAAAGCATCAGATGGGGGAAGGAGATATGGATCTTACCGAGAGAACAGTTTGGATATGCACTAGCAGTTGCATCCTGCGCCAAAATCTGAAGAGTTGACAAGAAGAAAACGAACAAAATGATCGAGTATTTGCTAAAAGAGGGCATTGCGATGTATCACACGAGAAAAGGAGCGAGACGGGTGAGAAAGGAACTGGGTTTGGCTGGCACAGAGTGGGTGACTTATAGGCCGATGGGGCCGCGGAATAAGGGCTGATATTGCTCCGACTCGGCGTAGAAGCCAGGCACTCACGATGTACATATACTACGTGAAGTGAAAAAAAGGTAACCGGCGCTCCGGCACTACGACATCCCACGCGGCAGAGCGGTGCCAACTGAGCGGAAGCACACATAAAAGGCAGACTTTGGGGAGCTAGAGAAGACGATGAACCACCTTCATGTTCTCGCTGTAGAGTAGGACAGGCTTCGTTCGTCACCAGAAATCTTGATTCATCGGGGGGACCCACGGCAGTAATGACATCTATTGTTCGGCGATTATGGTAAAGCACAAAAGCAACTGATATTTCCAATGAGCCATTTGAGCACGTGACTTACTCTTGGAGAGGGTAATTTATGCTACACATCAACGCACAAGTGAATCAGAATCACAGAAGTAAGTACTCGAAGAAAACAACCCCGCATTGGAGCTTTATGATGAGAAGATCAATTGACGACGGCCCCCGGCAATGGTATATAAACGCTCAATGAGTTGTTTAAATTCATCATTCGGACCACAAAAAAGTTAACCAGAAGGCAAAACCACCACAACACATGGCTCGATTGCCAGCCCTCAAACAAGCCCGAATATTTCAGCGTATTCATCATCACCTTGAGCTGATGCGTGTAGCTCAATCGTGTTTCGGACTTTAACAGAGAAATCGTTCCCAACCAAGTATTGGAGGAAAGCATACGCCATATCCATCCCAGCCGTTACACCCGAGCTAGTTCAATAGTTTCCATCGACCGCCCATCTTGCCTTTGGTACCCAATGAATGCCCGAGCTTGTCTCTGCCTATATTGAGTCGTAGGTATCGTTACAAACATCATATAATGATTGAGATGTCTTACCACGACTTGCTTATATGCAGCTTTGTTTGTGGTCGCATTTCTCCCTTCGAGCACCCCTGCTTGAGCTAGAACCCAGCTTCCTGTACACACGGAAAGGAGATACTGAAGGCCAGGCGTTTGCGTTTTAATAAAGTTAAGAATGCCAGGGGTGACATATGCAGGACGCGATCCTAGGCCTGATAGCAAACGCGGTTTGATGTCAATGTAACTTTTAATGATCAAGCTATCGGGCTACACTTGCCTCCGGGAACCAAGATGAGATCGTACTGGGTACCGTTCATCTCGGAGAACGTCTTTGTTGGGTTGAGGGCTGGTCCAATACCCGGATAAACTGGATCGAGAGTCTCGGCAACGTAGTCTATGACAAACTCGTATGGGGCAAAAGGCCAGGTCCCACTAGTCTGGACCATGGATCCTTTAGCCAAGAACCCCAAAATGTCCATTGGTCCTGTGCAGAAGAAGGTAAACGTCTATAGACATGCGTTTAGTGACAAGACTTATTGCATGTCCAATGTGATCATCTTTTGATATAGGACGACCCCAAACTTGTATGTTGTGCGGGTGGTCTCGTTCCGACGGGTAAAATCAGTTGTGCGCGCATTGACGTTTGGAAGGCCTACTGATTGTCTTCAGTAGTAGAATCAAGATAGAGCGATGTTGTACTAGCCATTGATTACTGCGAGAGTCAAGCTCAGCAGCCAGAGTAGCAGAAAGGAAGGGCAGGGTGTACGCAAAGCCATCTGGAGGGGTGCTGATTCTACTCTACCAAGCCACCTACCTTTTATATACTCACAATCCACAACTTTGATGAGCCGGATCTGGATGGTAACTCCGAAAAACCCCGCGCAGATGCTTAACTTGGTAACAAACCAGTCTTCGCCAAGGCTTCCGTATGGGCCGAACTCTAAGCTATGCTGTACCACACACATTCTAGTGTTTCTTTTCCGAGCTACCCGAGATGAGAGAAGTAAAACTGTCATGTGCAATCACAACTGGGTCTTTTCTCGGGGTAGTCCTCAAGTGACACGCCAGACAAACTGGAAGCTTGTCTGCGACTGAAAACTGGCCCACGCACTATTAGCTCAGTAGCAATATACATGAGTGTTAGTTTAGATTTATTGAGTGGCTTATTGAGACTCTTTTACACGAGTCACTTTCGTTGAGTGGTATTTGCGGATTGGGTGGCACACGGTGGCTATGGTGTTACAGAAGTAACAAATAGAGGTAGGATGAAGATGAATGAAGTGTTTTTCATTCAAGCGAAAGGGATAATACATCATAGATATCCTCAAACGAGCTTGTAAACATCAGCAAACTCGTCGTCGTCGGCGTGAGTCGCACGCAACTCGATGACATTCTTCGCCATAGTCGCAAATTCCTCCCCTGCTATCAGTTTAAGAAACTCATATGCCATGTCTTGCCCAGCAGTGACTCCGGAGCTTGTCCAAATGTTTCCATCAACTACCCAGCGTGCTCTAGGGACCCAATTGATAGAGGGGCTGGTCTTGCTCTACGGTATATGCGCAATTAAACAGCAGTAACAAAATATCATTATTGACGCCACAAACCTTGACTTCGTTGAACGTGAATTTGTTTGTAGTAGCCCGCTTTCCGTCTAGGATCCCAGACCCAGAGAGGAGCCAGCTACCGGTGCAAACAGATAAAACGTATTTGGCGTGGGCCACTTGCTTCGCGATAAAATCATTGAGGGCTTGAGATGCCATGTCAGGACGAGCAGTGACTCCTATGGGTCGAAGAAACTGAGTACATGCGCATGCTTGGCTTGAAAATAAATTTACCTCCAGGTATAAGAATGATGTCGAATTGCTTTGAGGAGACTTCTTCAAAGGCTTTGGAAGGTAAAACTCGCGGGCCGCCTCCGACTGAAATTGGCTCATGGGTCTCCGCGATGTAGTCGATGTTGAACCAGGCGTTGGGTTTGAGAATTCCCGGGAAAGTATGAATCAAGGATTCCGGTTCTGCGAAAGAAAAGAGTTCTATTGGGCCCGTAAAAATTGAATGTAGGTAAGTAAAGGTTGACATGATCAGCTAATTTAACTCATTGATAATCGAGAGTAGTAACATGTGGAAAGAGAACCACAGCCATAGAAAGTGTTTGAGCGGTAGTCATGTTTGTAGTAGATTCAAGCAAGTCGGGAGAGAGCTAAAGTAAACGCTGTATGGAGAATACTCGCGGGTCAGATGGACTTATACTCAGAGTGGTACTCCCATGTAGGGTCGATTACCGCTACCTAATCGCGATATGTTCTGCGTGGACATTGCGGGAACTGACTTGCGCCTGCGGGACCTAATATGCGCCATCTGAAACTGCTGCGTCGACGCGCCGAGCACCGCCCATAGAACTTGTAATTCTAACGTGTACATCATCTAGGGCGGTGTAGAACTATATCGGCGGGCGAGCTTCCTGAAATTTCACACGGACCTGCTGTTCGGCGGTGGTAGAGCTCTTTAGTCGGTTCTATGCATACACGCCCGCGCGATTACTGACATTAGCGTGGGTGAGAGGAGAGTTTGGGCGGTCTCGCGAATTATTCCATGAGTGTCGGCAAGAGGGATAGGATGTCCATGTCTAAATGAATCATTAATTCGCTGTGTTCATCATTGAAAAAGTCTGCACTTGATTCATCCCAACTTTTATGAGGCATATTTGCGACAAAAGTTTTCGTACATATATATGCGCCCGCACGCGCTTAGACCAGACCAAAGACCTCTGCAAACTCATCATCATCTGGTCCAGATGCATGTAGCTCGACAATGTTCTTGACCTTTGTCGCAAATACCTCGCCCATTACATGCTTCATGAACTCGTGGCCCATGTCGGCCCCTGCCGTTACGCCAGAGCTGGTCCAGATATTTCCATCCACCACCCAACGAGCTTTGGGAACCCACTGTATAGCTTTGCTTGTACTCTCCTACATGTGTTCATACCAAGCTAGTCAAGCAACACCGACCGTATAGATGCGAGAATACGCACCACGCATTCCTTGAATACCGCTTTATTGGTAGTGGCACGCTTCCCATCCAATACACCTGCGTCAGCAAGAATCCAACTGCCGGTGCATACGGACAAGACGTATGTCGTCCCTGGCGCCTGTTTCCTTACAAATTCGAGTACAGCAGGAGAGAGAACGTTTGGACGGGATCCGGGACCTAGATCGCAAGATTCGTGATTGATATTCTGGCTCGGATGACCAGAGTGTACGCACCTCCGGGAAGAAACAAGATATCGTATTGCTTGCCCTCGACCTCGGTAAACGACTTCGATGGAAGAATCTGCGCCCCTCCGCTCGGAGTAATAGGGTCCCGAGATTCAGCGACATAGTCGATCACCACATGGGCGTCGGGTGTCGGCCACCCTGCACGTCTCTTGATATACGAATCTGGTGTCGCGAAATGGATCATCTCCAACGGCCCTGTGCGTGTAATATTAGTACAAGACGTAAACCGATTGAGAGAATGATACTCATTGAACATCCAAAAAGGTGACGCCGGGGTACAGCACAACGGCGAAAGAATACGTCTTGGACGACATATTACGGAGTGTATGCGATGGAAAGAGAGGGTGTCAAGAGCCTGCTTCTGTCCCACTAGATTAAGTATTCCTGCAGCATGTGACTCGGCCGACAGAATCAATCAATGCCTCTGCACATTCGGTCCATTACTCATCTGACAGACGCTCGATCCTACCCTGCATTCCATGCCCAGCCTCACACCCACGCTCAAAGCCATGAAGCAAGAAAACATCCTATTCTATTTAGCACAAGTCGTGTACATTGATCAGTCGAAGAAACTAGGGGCGTGGTATTCATCCCAGATGATATGGAATACCGAATTACAGAGGCCAGGGAAAGGAAAAAAGGAAGGATAAACGCACAAAGAGAATAAATACTAGAATCATCAGCACGTCATTCGCATTCGTTCAGCTGTTATCGACCGGCAAGTGGAAGAAGGCCTTTGACGGTATGCACCATTGCATGAACCGCCATTGGAACCGATTGGTAGAGACCCCAAGCAAACACAACTACAACAAAACGCTCATCAGCCGCAAATCAAGCTCAAATAAAAGTAAAACTCACTCAAGAGAATAGGAAGCCAGAACAACACCAACATACGATCCTCTACAAAAACCAAAAAGGTCAATACCAACCAACAAACACTCAAACCAAAAAGCACAACTCACTCTTCAACTTGCGCATCTTCTGGCTATGGTGGGTATACGCCCTCACTTCTCGCTCCGTCACCTCGGTCGGGTAATACCCTAACCGCCTCGCCAACCTCGTACGCAACTGCACCTCGCTCAACCCAGGTGCAGCTCCCTCGGGCTGAGGAGCCGGTGGATACGTCGTCGCCGCGGGCCGCACTCCCGGTTGCTGTTGCTGTTGCTTGGCACCCAAAAACCCACGGATCGCCGCAAACTCAAACGCGCCCTTTTCGGGCGTTTGTGGCCATGGGATCGTCACCGGCCACGCCGGTAAGGCCGGGATATCCGGCAGATTGATCTGCCCAAGCGGCCATCCTTTTTGAGCAAACGTGCGATGGAACCAGGTCGAGGGGACTTTAGGGGCATCGCCAAGGAATGGAGGTCGAATGTCTGGAATCGAATCGAGTGATGACCGGGATTGTTGTTCCGCGTACATGTCGTGCTCGCTCCCATCGTCGGAAGCATCATCCTCGTCCTCGCTCTCGACATCTTCAGATCGGTCCTCTGCATAGTCGCTCACATCGGCATCGACACCAGCCGAATCGTCCGCCGAAGCCGCCTCGAGCAGAACCTCTTCCTCGCTCCCCTCCAACAACTCCAGAACCTGCACATTTCCTCGCTCCCTCGCAACATCCACCGGCGCCATCCCACACGAATTCACAACCTCCGCATCCGCCCCTCCGCTCAACAGCACACGCACACACTCGACCTGATCCCGCAACGCCGCCAAATGCAACGCCGTCTGTCCACTCGCATCTCGAACGTCCGGATCCGCTCCACGCGCTAGCAAATCAACCGCGAGTTGAGTATACCCAAGCACAGCACACAAATGGAGCAGAGTGTGTCCGGTCTCGTTTTGCAGCGAGACGGCGGAGCGGGTCGAGACCGTGCGTGAACCGACGTTGGGCACGTCGAGGAGTGTCAAAAACTGGACGAGCTCTTCTTGACGAGTCGGTCCGGGCGCGGCGTCTGTAGACTCGATGACGGATTGGGCCAACCGAGTAGCAAGGGTATTCGAATGAGTCGGACTTGTCTGCATTTCTCCAACAGCCACGATCCTACGCGCAATATTGCACGGCTCTTCCTGACGACCCGTCATCCGCTGTCCAACCACGCGCAACGCCAACTCCATCCTACACCAAAAAAGCCAATCAGCACCCATCCTGCCAAAAAAAACTAAAAAGGGGGTACTCACAAACTCCTATCCACCGAATCGTCCTTATACGTAAACATAACCTCCCTCTCCCCAGGCGGACACGGAACATGCTCATACCCCTTGACACACACCGGAACGATGCCCGACTGAGCAGCAGGCGGCAAAATACACACCAGCGTGTTTTCGCTCCAGAGCACAGTCTCGGTCGCAACATACTCTCCAAACTGGATCTCGTACGACCGCGTAAAGTTTTCGCCGAGGAGCGTTACTTCGATCCCGCCCTGGATCGGTCCCGAGTTCGGCACAACCCGACTCACGCGCGGGATCGGCGTCGGGTCCTGTAAAGTCGACAGATCCATCGAGTCCGGAACCCAGTTCGCTGCGGAAGATTCCCAGCTCGCCGGATGCTCGACGTACATCGCAGGTTGACTCTTGGGCGCCCCGAGATCCTGAAACGTCCCGTCCCACAGAGCACTCGGATCAAACGGTTCGTCCAGCATCTGACTGTCCGCAGCCGTAAACTGTCCATCCATCCCCAAAAACGTTCCGTCGGGATTCATAATCCCGTCCCCGATCAACGCGCTCAACTCCAGTCCTCCCAACACACCCTCGAGTCCACTCCGCGCAGGCGAATGCGACCTCGTTTGAACAGGCGAATGGACCCTTGAATGGGCTCTCGTCTGCACAGGCGAATGCATCCTCGATCCAGGAGTCTGCGGTCTCGTATGCACCCTCGACTGAACCGGCGATCGAGGAGGTGATAGAAACGCAGCAGCGTTGGCAGGGACCATCCCATCTCCAAGCTGGAACCCATCCCCACTCAACATCGCAAACATCCCAGGTCCGGTCCCATTAAACTGCACAGGACTCTGCGGAGTCGGAGACGTATATCCCTGCGTCGACGGACTCCCATAGCTCGATGCTCCATTTCCGTTCCCGTAACTCGAGACTCCATTCGGAAGGAACCCGCCCGCCATAGACTCTTCTTTGACAACTCCGCCAAGTCCAAGACTGCTCGCCCGACTCGTCTCTGCGCTCCTCGCATACGGCTTGGGCATCCGATGCTGCTTCTTTTTACGTGGTGCGACTTCCTGATGTTGGGCTTGAGCCTGGACTTGAACTTTTCGAGCGGTGGATTTGTGGTCATCGGTAATGAGGATAGGAGGAGTGATGCCGGTGCCGACTGTTCGGCCCGTGTGGTCTCGAAGAATGAAGGTTATGCTGTGGAAAAGAATGGTCAGCCAAAGTTTGAACATGAAAAGATGAACCGGAGACGCGTGAATGCGTAAAGAATCACATGAAGCCAGTGAAAGACCTTCAAGAGCACAGAAGTCTCCAAGGTGAATAAACAAAACAAAACACCAAAACAGGGGGATCAAAAATAAAACACGTGAATCCCCCCAGATATTCGCCCATCCAAAAAAGACACTTTCCAAATCCGGCACAAAACTCAAACTCAAACCTAACCAACCGAATCCAGATAAATAAATAAAAACTCACCAAAACCCAACCTTCTCCGAATGATGCCGACAATAACACGTCAACCGAACCGGAAGATCGACCGTTCCAGATTTAAACTCCAACACGTCCGAGCAATTATACAACACAATCTTGTCGTCTTCAAGTCCGACGCTAGGTTCGAGTAAAGGTGTCGGGTCGGGGTCGTTTGGGCCTGTTGAGATGCGGATGTCAGTGTATTTTTAGTTTTGGTGACAATGGAAACAGAACCGCACCTCGTCGTTTCCTTTCTGCCCGTTTCGCCTCCCGCCCTAAACACTTTTTACACGCGCGTGCAGCCGTATTCGGAGGAGACGCGACGTTCACCATCGTATGAAGCGTAAGCGTCTGTTCGGGCGTTGGCGCTAAACATAAAAAAGTATCAGTACAATGAAAATAAATTAACATAAACCCAAAGGAAAATAGGAGAAACGCAATCTCTCGAACTGGTTAGGCTCAAGAACACAGGATTGATAGCCTCACTATGCCGTCACTTCCAACCCCCCAACCAACGCAAGGAATGACTTGGCCCCCCAACAATCAAACCGAACCCGCCTAGCGCTATACACCACTCGAAGCATTATATCCATCCAACAAATCTGTCTAGCGCTAGACCCAACCAAAAGCGCCGCAGTTCCTATACGGCCGAATCAAGCATCCCGGAACACGCACGGGAGCCATATGACGCCGAAGCCTAGAACGATAAACGTGCCTGGTGGACCACAGCGAAAGAAGCTGGTGGCCACAACGAAAGAAGCGAACGTACGCCATACGAGAACCCACGCAATAAAGAGAAATGAAGGACATAACGGAACTAACCAATCTTCGCGTCCTTCCGGCCTCTGCGCTTGGTCGCAGACCCAGCGGGCAGAGCGAGATACTCCCATGACCCAACCGTAGGTGCCGTTGGATTGATGTTCGGATATGCCGAGACAGTGTGTGCTACAATCCATACATCAGCTCGAGCGAACAGGGTCTATGAGAGAGAAGAGACGTACGATGATGTCCAAACCGTTGATCCCATACCAAATCAATCGTGACTTTCAGTTGCGTCTCCACACGCGACTTGGCGCCCTGCAACGGTACATTCCTCACTCGCACAGGCAAACTATCCCATCCAATTAGACAAAGAAAAAAACGGAAGGCGCTAGGAACAAAACTCACTTGACACAATTCTCTTTCGGGGGAGTAACGACCTGACTTGGCTCTTGTTGTTGTTCAGGTTCGTCGAGTTCGGCAGGAGGAGCAAGAGTCGAGGGAGGTGGGCGAGGAAGAACGTGCGTGTGGAGAGGGGGAGGCACGTGGTACGCACTCGACAGCACGCTATGCAGCCTGTCGTAATGCATCCCCGCCGGGGCTTGGACTATCGGACTCGCAGCACTACCAATCCTTCAGCATCCTCATCACAGCCTATACAAATCCCAACTCACTCAAACGCCGAATCATTGATAAACGCATTAAACAACGTTGTTTCTTCCAACTCTTTGGGCGTCTCGGAGACAATAGGGGGGACAGCAAGTGGAAGATCCGAACTCGAGGGCGACGAGTCCGACGAGGGGGTGTTCGGTGACGACGACCGACTTCGCATCGTGGTCGAGCGAGGAGACGGATGAGCCGAGCACCGCCACATTCGGCTTACGTCTTGTTATAAGCGCCCAGGCTCATCGATCAGAGGAATTCGGCGCGGAAGGTAGGTCTTTGAAAATTACTTTCTTGCCGCGGTACGGTCCGTCATTTGTTGCTGGGCACCACCCCAGATCGACGAGTGGAGTGCGGGTTAAATGGCCCTGTTGTCCGAAATGAGAAATGCCCATCTATGAACCATTTGAATTTCTACAAACGTTCAGTTCTCCAAGCTGATCTTCGTAGTCTTGACAGGCGCAACTCTAGCCGGCGGCCCCTCTTCCAAATGACTATTCCAAACGTCAGTACCCAATTGGCATACTCATCTGTGGTGCCTTCTACAGCGCATGAAATCTTCAAGTACACCGCATAGCCAACCTGCTTCGGATCTCCAGCCGCAGTTATTGTTCGTGCTAGTCATTTCAGACTACGCCTACAGCAAGTTCAACAACACTTTTATCCAAAACTAGAAACGCGCTCCAATTTCAAGCGGCTAAACCTTCGATCAGCGGACGACAATCCGGCAGCTACCCGCGCTTGAATGAAAAGTCAAAGCCCAACAGAGCTAGATCCGCTCCATATCTCCCACCTAGCCGATCGAATATGGAGCACCCTACCGGCCACCAGTAAATCAAGCAAAAACTGCATATATGCGCACCACCACACCAACACGTCTCAAAAACATATGATGCGTGATTACAAATACAAATGTAACGTACAAAAACCAAAAACACCAAAACCAAAAGCCTCTCTAATCCCTTGGCGCAACAGTCACCCGATCTCTCAACTACCACCCAAACACATTTGGATCAACAACTACACCCAAATATAAAAAGGAAGATCCAACTCACCCGTGCCTCATACGAAGGCGGCAACTCACTCCGATCACTACTACTCTCAGAGTCAGCACTACAGCTACTCCCACACCAAAACTAATTCGAAACTCCAACCACATAGACATGGATCTAAAACTCACCTAGACTGCACCTCCGAATACTCATTCACCACCGTCGTACTCGCTTGATTTGTAGTTGGGTTCGACACACGCGGAGAAGGCATCCCTTTTCGTCTCGGCGGATTAACAATCGCTACAACAGGTTCGACGTGATTTTGAGCCATGTTGTCCAGGGCTGACGAAGATTGGTATGGCTCCACGCCATTCACCGGTCCTACATTCCAACAATGAGCTGGGTCGGTAGAAAAGATAGGGGGTAAACGTACCCCTCGCAGGATCAATCAAATCAGGCGAAAACCTCCCTTCTTCCTTCCGCCTCCGTTTCCTCAAAACCCACACCACCAAACCCAAAACCAAGGCACCCAAGACAACACATCCAACGGCAATCCCAGCTATCGCCCCGCTTCCCAATTTTCTACTCCTACATCAAATCAGTCAAAACGAACAAACTTAAACTTGCGCATACATACCCAGTTTCAGAGCCGGCAGGTACAACTGCCACTTGATCCTCCCACCCAACAACAACCGCATAGTCCAAATTCGTCCCAGCGTTATCATCATTCGAGACCACAACAGTGTGCGTCCCATTCCCTAGATCACCCGCATACTACATCAAGTGAACTGCATCAGTCTTGGATAGACAAAGATATTCCCGAGACAAGAAATCTTGAATCGGAGAAGGGATACTTACAAATATGCACTGAACCTGCACAGTCGAGTTCGTCGACTTATTAAACCTCCCGACATAGTCATGTCCATCGATATACACCCGCGTGATTCCTTGGTACTTTTGATTCGTTCCAGGAGTTTGGCCAACACCTCCATAGATGTATACGTCGCTTCCGTTGAACTTGAAGGAAGCAGATGTACCCTTGAACGTCGAACTAGAGTACCGCGACAGTCAATCGGCTAGTAAAAGACGTAAACTAGATCTACGTACTGGTACGTCAACCGATAGAACCCATCCGAATGCGTTCGATTGAACCAAACAGGATAAGGATCCGCATACTCGAACTCTGTATCGTCGATAAACAGCTCCTGATACGTGCTATCATCACATAAACACGCCGTACCAGAAAAAGAAGGCTCAAAGACATACCTATTCTTCTCCACAGTCCACATAACATAATCCAAATCCAGCCCAGACTTCCCACCAAACGGAACGTTCACCACCGTGACCGTATGAACAGTATTCGCCAGCCCAGTTTTCGTGAACAACGGCTTCGATATTATCAACACAAAGCTCTTCAGGTTCGCGCAACTTATTAATACTCACATACTGAAACTCATCCGCCCCTGACTGAGGCGACCCATCGAATTCTTCTGGCGCCCCGTCGTCTATTTTAACAGAGTAATGCCCATGCCCAGTTCTCCTGGCACCGAAAACGTAAAGCGCGGTCCCTCTAAATGTCCAAGAAGCCTATTCCCTTCACTCAGTCGCCCAGATTCTCTGCATCAAAGAAAATACTATACCTGTGCAGTCCCGTCTTGAGTCGTATGAAAAGACGAGTTTGCGTACGAGCCCAGCGACGAGTCCAAGCTAGAGTTAAGAACCTCGGTCCATTGACCTTGGTAGTTTATCAACGGCGAGATATCCTTGATCGTAAAATTGCTCTCAGACATCTTCACCGAACGCCCAAGACCCAGCAGCCGAGTTGAGATAGCCAGAAAGAAATGTGTTCGCCGTTGGATCCAGAGGGGTATCTACCAGGCGCGAGATGGAACATGTATCCCTTCTTATGCAGCCGTGGTGATACGAACCCACTCGTTTCCGTGGCGTGGCGTACATCGTGTCATATCCGAACGCCCTGATCTACGCTTGTAAGCCTTCGAGATACGAGAAAAGCGGGCCAAGATGAGTTGTTCAACTAGTAGATCTTCTTGACTTCGGGGTCAATTTTCCGTTCCGATTGGCGCTGGATAGAATCGGACTAACGAAGTGCTCCAAGCTGGTCGGCATCATCTGGAATACCTACACGAAGAACAAGAGACAAGTCTCCAAGACTTTGCGTAGCAAGGGTGGAGCTGTCTAGAAAATCGTGGCGATAGGAGAACACTGTGGAGGAGCTCATCTAGGAGAAGGCTCGGGTGAAACGCGGCCCATGGCCGAGATCCCGTGATGGGCCGGCGGGACACCATGTTTGCGCGGCACGGCATCGAGCCCTGGATGTGGAGGCCATCTAAAATAGTTTAAGGGTAGTTGTCGGACAATCTCAAGCTAATACCTCCTTTTTTTCAAAAAAAAAATCAGATTTATTCTGTCTTTTCAGCCGGAGACTTTGTAAGACAGTTACTACACTACAGGGATGAAAAGATAGTGCCCCCTTCTCCGCCCCATCGTCGGCCCCTGAGCCCCTACACCTCTCCACCTTCGGCAATGCCCATCCGACGAGCCTACGCCCCCCTGATGTCCAGTCGTAGTCGACTGTTTTAGTGCCGCAAGGTGTCCCAGCAATTCGCTTATTCGCTCGGGGGTTGTCTATTATACGTGTCCTATGTCGGCGCTGTGCAGCGGTCCAAGCAAGAGAAAAGGAAAAGAAAGGGAAAGGAGGGCAAAACAAAAGGGGGAAGGGGGTATATGCGGAGACATGGGGTATCTGTCTAAACGGAAAGTGCGTCACCATTCTATCGTCACTGGTAGGTAAACTGATACCTCCTTGATACGCCCATTTGTCTTAAAGTTTTGTGTTAGGTATCAAAATTATACGGTGATCGGCTAGACGGTGTTTCCCGAGCTACCCACACCGTTCTATCGTAACAAGAAAAACGATCTGGTGGTCACAGGTAAAGATCGATAAGCGGTAGCATGTAGATGTAGTGTGTAGTAACAACATGGTGATACGATAAATTAGCAATAGACAAATTTCGTGCTATCGTGTCAGAAAATTACATTTACCTAGTCGACAACATCCAAAGCCGATGCGCCTAAACCATCTCTACGAGTATGATACTTCTCTGGGGCCAATCAATATCACGCTCTTGTATTCAGATAATCATATTTCGTGTATACATCAGGAATCGTGGATAATAAGACAACTATTCGTTGTGGAAGCGGCACTTCCTCTCATGGCGCTTTTGGTTCGAGCTATAGCTAGATGCTTCGGGACACCATCGACACTTAAACGCTGATTATGATCCAAAAACATTATTCTCGAGTTATCTGTCCTGGGGGCCAAATGAGCTTACGTTTTATAAGCGAGTGGGAATACAGATGTTCCTAAGTAAATGTCAATGTGTCAACGGCTTGTGGCACAGAATGATTTTGTGGCCTCACCTTGAGATCTGCTGGACGTCGACAGTCGTGGAGCTTCTTACACCCCCTAATATGACATGAGAGCTTTGGCGGGGAAGCCGTGTTCCTGGTACTTCGCTGTTCCGCGAGCCAATCGACATAGTTATCAATATTGTCTTTCATTATCAAGGCTGTTGAGTACGGGGCCGACTCTTCGGACGACCGAAAGAAATTGGCCACGAGGAAATCACCTTCCTGATTTCCTGAGCTGGGACTCGGAGATGAATAAGGAAAGCTTTCTTGTCGATCAAGTGTCGTATTCCGATTTAGAACACTTGAGTCTTGGAAATAAGATGGTAAGGCATTGGTTAAACCCGGGTGTTTCGCTGCTATAAGAGCCGGCCAATTTAGTTATGGAATCAATCGCAGAATTTAGCTCAAAGTCTTACTAGAAGGATTATGGCGCTTTTCATAAGTCCGCGCCGATCAAATTTTTTTCTGAAAAAGCGCCAAACGTTGTTTCGACACATTACAGGCAACGAGGCATGCTATCAAAAATGTAAATACATATTCAGACTCGCCTCGATGAGGCGAACATTTCTATATACATGTGATTTTGATAGCATAGATTTCAGCCATGCACCAGGCTAGGGGGGCTGTACCCCTGAATGCGCAATGAACCGAACAGCTATGAGCGCATGTAGATGAGAATAGGTACATGATAATATAAGTATAGTCTGTGCAAAATATCTCGTTGATAGCTTACCTGTAGAGCAAGATATGGCTGATACTCCCCATAAACC
>JAYRCO010000276.1:0-33343 GCA_037042815.1 Ceratobasidium papillatum | reverse complement strand
AGCGCTGAGCCCTCGTACAGCGATAAAACCACTCGGCGGGGATCGAGCGTACTGCGAGACGGCTGGTTACGAGCCTAGTAGGGAGAAGGCGATTTCTCCCGGAGACACCTTCTCCCCCTTGCTTCTACCACGTGCGCGAATCAGTCAGCCGCCTGAGGTAAGCCTTCGGAGAAAGGGTCTCACCTTCGGAGAAACTGCCGTACCGGTATGCTGAGTCATAAGCACCAGGCGCTCCACGCCTCAAAGCAATCCCGCCATCCTGTCGCGCCACTTTTCAACGCATACGGCTTAAACCCCGCCGTTGAGTCAGCTTCGGTGTAGTTCTACCCGAGCCTGTATTCCATTTATTTAGTGTTCTCGAATATACGATAGCTTGCTCGCATGTGTTTGAGTCACTGTGCCCGGTACAATTGGCACTCTGCAGAGTATTTAAGCCATACCGTTCGTGCGAGCTCGGAGTTGTATTCCAACTTAGACCCCCCGCATCTGGTTTCTGCGCTCTGCCATCCTATATCGCTCAATTTCCTTGTACCCCAGTATATCATGGCAGTCAACTGTTGCTGTGGCTCTGGAACCGAGTACCGTTGCCCTGTTCATCCTAATATACCTCCCTCCGAATTCAAGCAGCGCGAGACCGCTACAAAGGTTATTAACAGGCGCCATATACCTCGTATTGCCTCGAAATCTCAGTCTCAAGGATATGCTCCCGATGCGATTTCCGTGAGTTCTAAAAGAATAGATCGCATTTTGAGACTAGCCTGACTATTTACTGTGTAGTCATCAGCTAGGAATATGTATTCTAGCTCACATAGAACAACCATATCCGGCTCAGCACAACAGACTGGTAATTTTCTCCAATTCATAGCGCATATACCCTTGTACTTATCCATCGAATAGGCCAACCTCTTTCCCTCACATCTCAGTATACCTCAAAAAGAGTTCTTCCATCGGACGCCGCGCTCCCAGAGCCTAAGCGAGCACGAAATCAAGCAGCAGTGGGTTTGATATCTACCCCTTCGTCTGCTACGCCTTTACGACAGGTCGAAATGGCTCAGCTTGCAGCTGCGAGTGTTCCACATTCATATCATATCAGTGAAGAGGCGGAGGGGGCTAAACGCTTACAAGCCGCTCGAGCGCTTGATGTATGGTTTTTCTTTGTTGGAGCGCACACTCGGGAGCGTCCGAGCGAAGAGGAACTGTCCCAAGCTCGATCTTCTGACTTGGCGAGGGCGGAGGGCAAGTCGCCTCTAGATCTTAGAAAACCAAGCACGTCACTGATACAATGCACAGAGTGTTTGTAAGTGATTTCTTTCCACACGTAGCAGCGCTGAATCTCACTTCGATTAAAACGTAGGAAACGAGACGATTGGCGCACCTGGAAGAACAACAATAATGGCGGTTCCCCTTATCATCTCCGCCCACATCTCCTAAAAGAGCATCGCACAGCCTATTTTGTGGCATGCGATAGGATTGGGTACACACCTGAGAGCAAGGCTGATACAAGACGCAACAGTGATGATATGCACCAGCCAATTACGGCGGATGGGATCTTGAGGTATATAACCGAGTGGTTTGCTGAAGACGATATAGTAAGTCAATACCTACCTAGACTCAGTTTTGCCTATTTGCTGACGGTCTTTCAGTCTTTTAATATGGTCTCGCACCGAGGGTTTCGCCGCTTCTTCAGCTATATTGGTCAAGGGAAAGTCACTACGGAAGATATCCCAGACCGACACACCATTGCCCTAAAGGCACAAAAGCTATCGGCTGAAGCAAAGGAGAAGATAAAAAAAGAAATTAAGGTATGTGCTCCTATTCCATATGCATATGTTTTATATGCTGACTCACGCTGATAAATAGCATGCTCGAGGCAGGATATATCGTGCACGTCCGACCTCTGGACAGACGAGTCCCAGCGTCCATTTATGACTGTCACCGCTCATTTTGTGAATAAACATAGGTGTATGGTCAATCGTGTCATTGGGTTTCGTGTCATTGAGGCAGACCACTCTGGAGCGCATTTGGCGGAAACTTTCTTTGCCGTTGTTGAGGAGTTTGGGTTTACCAAGAAAGTAAGCTTTCTACAACGCCGGGATACCTATTTCTGAGACTTACAATTTTTACGGTTCAGCTTGGTATGATTACCCTTGATAACGCTTCAAACAACGACACCCTGATGGCTCAGCTCGAAGCTTACATGGCAGACCGTGGTCTAGATTTTGATCGTGAAGGATATAGGCTACGGTATGTATTGAGTGAATGTATGCCCAAGTTCTATGCGCTGATAAGTCCTTGAATTTCAGATGCTTTCCCCACGTCATAAACCTAGCGGTGCAAGCTGTTCTTACCGCCCTTCCCGAATCAGCAGGTGTATTCCGACACTACCTTGCTAAAACTGGTGAAACTATCCCCTTTGAGCTTGAAACATACCTATTGGCCCTAGAATCTGAACCACACAACCGCATCCGAAAAACCGCTGTTGCGCTTCGACGCACACAACGTCGCCAGGGCGTCCGAAACACGATCCGCGAAGGCAACGAGCAACGGGTTTGGCGAACACACAAACTTGTCGACGGTGATTGGAAGCTTGAGGAGTTTCAAATGAAGCTCTTAGAGCTTATCTTGGACTGTCCAACGAGGTGGTCGTCGACTAGGAACATGATTGAGAGATTTTTGTATCTTTATCCGGTGAGTATCTTATTCACAATTCGCTTGAAAGGGCCAAATTTATGTTTGGCGCCTAGGCTATTAGCAGATATATAGCCAGCGACCCAACACTCGCTGAGTATGCAATCGCGCATGTGGACTATGAGGTACTAAGCGATATTCTGGATGTCCTTGACCTCGCTCATCGGACACAAGAGCTATTGTCATCCGACAAGACTCCGACTTTGTCCCTAGCCCTTCCACTTTACCACGCATTAATCGACCAATGGCGCGATCTCCAGACCAAGCGTCCGGCCCTTTCTCATGCAATAGGCCAAGGAATTGACAAGCTTGAGACGTATCTCGCCAAAACCCGATCGTCGCCTGCGCATATAGTCGCTATGGCGCTCAATCCGTCCATCAGATACGAGTGGATTGACCAAAACTGGTCAGCGGCAGAGGCTTTGAATTCGAGAGAAGTTGTCAAAGAACATGTAAGAGTTTTTCATGACCGTTTTCTGAAGAGTAATCTCATTTCTATCACAGATGCGTCGATGCTTGGAGGAGGAGCAGCGTGAGCGCTCCATGTCAGCTATTCAGCACATGCCATCTCCTACAAAGGACAAGGCGACCAAGCGCTTGAACAAGGGCTACGCTTCGTTTCTGACCTCTGGCGTGAACGCTCGACCTACCTCAGCTCTCTTCTCACCAGTCGATTCATCCTCATCGGGCTCGCTACCGCCTCATCCGTCGTGCTCTAGGCTTACTAACAATAAGCCTGATGTTGTATCAACCGCTCTAACGGAGCCTTTGGTTTCGAGTACCACCACATCTGCTAATGCGCTTAATGCTGCTACAGTGGAATTGGAGCACCAAAAGTTCATGGAAGAACCAGTTATTCCAGCCAACGAGATAGAGGGGGTGAGTGCTATTGACTACTGGCTGGTATGTGTTTTTATTCGCTGTGTATTCTTGCCACTGACTGCATCATTCCCTGTCTCAGTCAAAATCGTCCCAGCTCCCTCTGATCTACAAGGTGGCACTTGATATTCTGCCGGCTCAGGCATCGTCGGTCTCCTCGGAACGTGTGTTCTCGTCCAGTAAGATGACATGTACACAGTTCCGGAATCGGATTTCAGCGTCGAACGTCGAGGCGCTACAAATCCTGAAGCATGCGCTTCGATCTAACCCCGACACGCCTTTCAACGACGAACAAAACATCCTCGATTTCATGACCCATCATGATGATGAGTTTTCTGGGCACAACGCTGTTTGTACTATTGAATGAAGAATTATTTTGTATATATATTTCATCTCGGAATTGACAAGTAGACTGTATTTTATCTGCCAAAAAAACCGTTCCATTGGTTTAGCGGGTGGCTTACCAGTTGTGGCTGTGCCGGTCCGGAGGCTGAGTCTGCCGGGCTTCGGCCGCTTCGGAGAAGCTTTGTAATGCTGAGGTTAGGGAGGGCGGAACTTTCTCCTTCGCTCTCGCCACCAACCCTACACGGAACATCTGAATTTGGCTCAAGTTTAGTCAGAAATTACTTGATGGATACTAGACACATATATCACAGTCCATATGTAAGTATATTCCAGGTAGTACTTGTTGGGTTATTCTTGCCTTCTTAGCCATACCATGGCACGTAACTTAGGTCAATTTCGAGATTAGTTCAATTTGAAATAACATGATTGTCACTTGATCAGGTGATACCGCCACACTCGTACGCAGCTGTGATCAACCGCCATAGCTTGACTGCAGCCAAAACCCCAGTTTTATCTTGCCAACAATAGCAATGTTTAACTCTGGAGTGCACGATCTTCACTATTATTTTGATGATGGGAATGTGATACTTTTGGTTGAGGATACCCTATTCAAGGTGAGAAGGCTGATCCCAAGTGGTACCGCGATGGCTGACCAGTCTGGTATATTTCGATACGCAAAGATTCACACTTCACGATTGATACCCCAGTCACAAGTATTTAGAGACATGTTTCAACTACCAAGAGCCATAGGCGATGCGCTTCCTAATCAACTCGAGGGTGGCTCAGATGATAACCCAATCATAATCCCTCAGATTAGGGCCTCGGCCTTTCGTCAGTTGTTGCTGTTGTTATATGGAATGTGAGTGGTTGCACCCAAGGATACAAGTAGAGCTTAACCCTCTTTCGCAGGATAACAGACAAGCCGTATCAGACACTGGTCGCAGAAGTAGCTGACGACTCACAACGAACCACTTCCGCATTCAAGAGCTATCTTGATATTGCCAGCCTTGCTCATCGTTTTGGCATGTCGAAAATAGAAGAATGGGCGCTCAATCAGTTCCGTCGAGTCTTAGCCTCTCCAATACATCTTAGCGGTCTTTCGTGGGGGCAGACCGAGCTGCTTGAGGCACTTGCCTATGCCAAGCTACAAAATGGCCGTGTCATGGAGCGACAAATTCGGAATCTTGTGGGATGTCACCTCCAGAAGACTCCCCTTGGATTTTCGGGGTTCATGGGGTCCTTTTGGAGCCTCGTGGCTGGGAGGCATGAGAATATCTTGGTCGACTTGTATAACAACATCAAGTTAAAAGACGCGGATCCGGCACTATTTGGACTGGTGTTTTGTGCCGTTTTGAGTGAAGGACATGAGTCTTCTACCTGGGCTAAACTCGCACTAGACGATCGAGCCAAACTCCTGGCGGCTCAAGTGTACTTGACTCCACTACCTTTTTCCCATCTTGACCTCGGTTGGGTCAAGAGTCCTGCTAAAATCTTGAATAAAGTCAAAGAGGAGGATCGCTCGACATGTTTTCCTACTTGTTCCAACACTTTCACTCGAAAAATATTTCCAACCCCATTCGATCCATCGTACCTCGCGCGTTTGCGCGCTGACTCGCCGTTAGTTGGTATATCTGCTTTGCGAGAGATACCAGAGCTCCGCCGACGTGTTGTGAAGCAACTAGATAGTGTTGAGTCTTGGGTCTGCAAGGAGCATTGCAGGCGGCATATACTACATGCTCTGGATGAAAGCATTGAATCCGTTTTCAGTGTGTTAAGCGGTTCCTACCATGGTAGGATACGATGAGGATGTTGATGGTTTCTCGAACTATGTCGTGTTTACATATTGCAAGACGCCTCAGGCATACAGAAATGTGCGAGTCTAAAATTTCTACCGGATTAGATCTTTTACTTGCGCTTACGCTAAACACTAGTCATCTCTCTGTTGTTGCACAAACGATATGATTTCATAAATCTTGTTTTATTACAGCGATGCCAATTATTGACTTGCATTTTTCATCCGTACAGTAATTTTGTCTGCGCTCAAATAAGGATACTAGCCAGCAACGCCATCCGTACCTAAACCGCCATATTCAGCTCTACCCATGATCGCTGCAAAATTGAACTCACGAATAAGCCGTAGCGCATTTGCCGGAAATACACCGCGCGCCGCGAATCAAAGTCTACATCCGGATCAATTTCTACCCAGAGTCTATTAGTACCGACATCATCATATAAGATTAGGCAACTCACCTTGCAACCTCGGCAAAGGATGCATTACAATCATGTCCTCCTTTGCGCGTGCAAGCACGGCCTGGTTGATTACATACGCGTTCTTTACCATATTGTACTCCTCTGCACTCTCGAACCGTTCCTGTTGAACTCTCGTTACATACAGCACATCCGTATCCTTCAGGACCTCGTCCAAAGAGGTATATTCTCGGACTGTTACGCCCGCTCGACGTGCAGAAGAAGTCACATGTTCGGGCATAGCGAGCGAGGCAGGGGAGACAAAGTTGAGTTGAACAGAATAGAAGCAGAGGAGGTTGACGAGGCTGTGGACTGTTCGGCCGTTTTTGAGGTCTCCTAGGAGAGTAATTGTTCGGCCGTTGACGGTTCCGAGTTCCGATCGAATCGTATAAATGTCAAGCAATGCCTGGAAACCTGATCGTCAAATCACGATTTAAGCGCATATAGTCAAGGACAAACCTGAGTGGGGTGCTCTCCAATTCCATCTCCAGCATTCAGAACAGGGACGGGCGAAAACTTGGCAGCAGTCTGTGCGCTTCCAACAGCAGGATGCCTTAATACGACCGCATCTCCATAACACCCGAGCGTTCGAATCGTATCAGCCAAACTTTCGCCTTTGGCCACACTCGACGAGTCGGCGGTCACAGCAACAACGTCCCCACCAAGTCGTTTCATAGCAGCTTCAAAGCTGGCACTCGTTCGTGTTGAGGGTTCGTAGAAAAGTGTGCACAAGACTCGGCCCCGGAGAAGGTCAAGGCTTCCGGAACGTTCAACTTGTAGGCGCATTTCATGAGCGAGGTTAAACAGGTAGTGGAGATCATCGTGCGTGAACTGTCGAACAGATAAAATGTGTCGTCGGTGGAAGGCTGGGTGAGGAGAAAGGGCGCCAAACGCCGTAGGTATGGTCATGCTTTGGCGTGTTGCGGTGCTGGGAAGCAAGGACATTCCCTGGGTAGTAAGACTCGTAGATGTAGCGGGAGCGTACAAAGCTGTCGGCGAGATTGGGCGACCATCCGCCGAGCCAAGAGACGGACGGCGAGGTCCGACAAATGACATACGACCTGCACGGTCTTGAGCAGATCGGGATATAGGAGCCGCGGCCGAGAGATCACGACCCATAGCAGTCGTCGTAGCAACGCCGTCAAGGAAGACAGTATTTCCGTGCACAACGACTCGATGAACGGACCCAACGGTTGAGGTACCATCCAACGGAGACCAATGATTGGACGCGGGGAACGGACCCTTGCGGTCGATAACAACCTCGACCTCGGTATGGGCCTGCTCCGCAAGACCGAATATTTTGACCGGGTTGTCGTGGAGCTTTTCAGCAATATCGTCCAGGGTAAGCCGACCATCGGCAACAGCAGTCAATAGCAGGGGCAATGTCTCTAGAATACCAGAGCTCGCAGACACGGTCTTGCCGAGGAATGTCCCGAGTACATATGGTGTTGTCCCGACCGAAAGCGCATCGATAGCCTCAATATTCGCCCAGAGAGCCTTTTGATCCTCCACCGTCGGCAAACAAGTCGCGCCCGGATATGTCTCCTGAGAAAAGAAAAGCGCATATACCGACACATCACACGTCACCTTGAGCGACTTGGCCTTGCTCAACGCAATAAGCCCAATATCCCCGCTCGTCATCACGTTGGTCACATGTACGCTTCGTCCATGTAAGCTTGCTAATAATAGCACGGATGCCAAGTCAGTCGTAGCAGCGTCTGTTATGACAGGTTTCTCGACGGGCCAAGTCGCAAAGTGGGTTGCGACCGAACCGATGTTGTTGATCCCCTGCTGTGGGCCGCCAAACGGAATGAAAAGCGCCTTGGTCTCAGCTTGGATGTCTTCGTCAAGAGATCTCGCGTTCGTTCCGGCCGCCATGGCGCAAAACGCATAATGACAGTGTGCCGCGCCAACTGCGTTCGCCTGAGCTGCATCCAACTGTGCAGTATCCGTAATTCCAACTCCGGGTTTGGCTCCATGAGCTATAAGCTGAACAGTCGTGAACCCACTCGAGATCGACGCCTTGGTAACTTCTGCGAACTCGGTGGACGCACGCTCGGTAAGGTTGGGCAAGAACGCTTGGATGTTGACTAGGCCAGGGAAAGTATGAGTGGTATGCGAAGTCTTGAAATCGACGCTCGAAACTTCAAGAGGCATCCGTCGAACAAGGGCTTCGACGAGAAGTTTAGCACATTTGACGTTGGTGATAAGGGGAATAGCGAAATCGACGGCCATACGACGGGTACGGTAACCTTTGCTGCTATAGCTTGCCGGACGACGGTATTTGTTTTTGGACGGCAAATTGATATACATGTCGATCAAGTTATTGGCCAAATGTTGCGTCAGGGAGTATTCAGATTTTTGCGCATCCTTGCTATCCTCTCCTAACGTCTCGAGATACTATCCAAATAGTCAGCATATATCCATTCTCGATCGCTGGAAAGCGTACCTTGCAAGGAACATTATGCTCTGTAAAGAAATCTGCGGTACCCGATGTTGCAAACAACTGATACCCGGCCTGATGTAGCTTCTGGACGGAGAGCAACATCTCGAGTTTCTCCTTGAATCCTCCTATCGAGAGCAAGATATTCTTCTTTGGAGGTTGAATACCCGTCGAGATCAACGCCTTGAGATACGCCTCGTATTTATCCTTCCCGAAACAAGCCACTTCTCCCGTTGAAGCCATCTCGACACCCAAAACTGGATCGGCACCCGAAAGTCGACTGAAGCTGAACTGCGGAACCTTGACGCCAACATAGTTCTCCGGCATGGTCGTAGCGGGATAGGGTTCGACCGGAAGACCCATCATAACTTTAGTCGCCAACTCGATTGCATCAACGCCAGTCACTTTGGAGACGAACGGGAATGAACGAGCAGCTCGAAGATTACATTCAATAACTTTGATCTCGTTGTTTTTGGCGATAAACTGGATGTTGAACGGGCCGGTCACGTTGAGCGCATCACCAATCTTGCGCGTAGCATCTTCGATTCGACGGACGGTTTCGGGATCCAAGTCCTGAGGCGGCAATACCAAAGTAGCGTCTCCAGAATGAACACCGGCGTTTTCAATGTGTTCCGAGACATAATGCATCACGAGCTTTCCGTCTTTGGCGATGGCGTCCATCTCAATCTCCTTGGCCTCTTCAATATATTTCGAAATAACCACCGGATGATCCCTCGAAACCGCAGTCGCCTGGGTCAAATACGACGCCAAATCGTCCGGACTCGACACGACGTTCATTGCCGCACCACTCAGGACATACGAAGGCCGAACAAGAACCGGGAACCCGACTTTCTCGCAAAACGTAAACGCCTCGTCAAAGCTGGTGAGCTCCTTCCATAACGGCTGGTCTACGCCAATCGTATCCAACAATCGAGAGAACTTGTATCGATTCTCGGCAGTATCAATCATCTCGGGCGACGTTCCGTAAATCTTGACGTTTTGACGATGAAGAGGGAGCGCAATGTTGTTCGGAGTTTGACCACCCATGGAAATGATAACGCCCCGCGAAGTCTCGGCGTCATAAATATCCATAATAGTCTCAAGTGAGATGTTCTCAAAGTACAGCCGATCCGCCTCGTCATAATCCGTGCTGACCGTCTCGGGGTTATAGTTGACCATGATCGTCTTGATCCCCTGGTCACGCAACGTCCGAATCGCACGAACCGCACACCAATCGAACTCGACACTAGACCCGATTCGATAGACACCCGAACCGAGGACCATAACTCCGTGGTCGTTGAACTCGACATCATGTTCGATAGCGTTATAGGTCGTGTAGAGATAGTTGGTATATGCTGGGAATTCGGCCGCGACCGTATCGATCTGTTTGACGAAAGGAGCAATGCTATGTTCGTTTCGCAGCCGACGGATCGCCAGTTCGGTAGACTGGATACAGCCCGCCAAGTGTCGATCGGAGAACCCGTATTGCTTGGCTTTACGCAGCCGATCAGGAGTGAGAGCTGTTGGCCCACCAGTGCTATAAACGCATATATCCACCTAATCAACACCTTCAGACCGAGAAATGAAATAGAGAAGACGTACACAATATCCTGTTCCATTTCCCAAATACCCCTCAACTTCGTCAAGAACCACCGATCGATACTCGTCATCTCCCAGATCTTCTCAACCGAATATCCGCGCTGGAATGCATCCGCAATTGCAAAAATACGTTTATCAGTCGGGTTAACTAGTTCTTCGTCTATGTCGTCTACGAATCCGTTCTATTGGCCGCCCATCCAGATTAATAATCGCAAAAAGAGGAAGAAGCGAGAAGAAACGGACGAACCGGAGCGAACCCAACAAACGAATCATCAATAGCCCTAATCGCCTTTTGAATACCCTCCTCAAATGTCCTCGCAATCGACATGACCTCTCCAACACTCTTCATACTCGAGCTCAATAACTTGCTAACTCGACTGAACTTCTTCAAATCCCATCTCGGGATCTTGACAACACAGTAATCGAGAGAGGGCTCGAAGCAAGCCGTAGTCGAACGTGTAACGGAATTGGAAATCGAGTTGAGAGGAATATGTAAGCCGAGTTTGGCAGCGATGAATGCGAGGGGGTAGCCTGTTGCTTTTGATGCCAGGGCCGAGGAGCGCGAGAGACGAGCATTGACCTAAATTTTATCAGCAATTTGTGAGCCTCTAACAACTCCAAAATAAAACAAAACGCTTACCTCGATGATACAGTACTCCCTCGACGTTGGATTAAGCGCATACTGGATATTACACTCGCCCACAACACCCAAGTGCCTGATCACATTGATCGCGGTCGTCCGAAGCATGTTGTAATCCACATCCGATAAAGTCTGAGAAGGCGCAACAACAATCGAATCTCCCGTATGAATGCCTAAAGGATCAAAGTTCTATCCACCCGCCAATCAATCAATAATTCCGAAAAAGGAAATAATAAAGGAGAGACGCACCTCCATATTACAAACAGTAATACAATTATCCCTACAATCCCTAACAACCTCATATTCGATCTCTTTCCAGCCCTTCATACTCTTCTCAACGAGAACTTGAGGAGACGTTGCAAAAGCTTTCCGACAAAGTGCATCAAGCTGATCTTCATTCTGGGCAAACCCACTTCCCAGACCGCCTAATGCATAAGCCGCGCGAACGATCACAGGGAACCCAATCTTCTGGGCAGCAGCACGAGCATCGTCGAGTGTCGAAGCAGACGCAGATTCAGCGCATCGTTCGCCAATTTCGGCCATAGCATCCGCGAAAAGCTGCCTATCCTCCGTCGTAATAATCGTCTGAATCGGGGTTCCCAATACCCGACATCCCAATCCTTCAAATTCGTCCTTCAGAGCAATCCCAACAGAAAGCGCAGTCTGACCGCCAAACGTAACATAAACACCATCTGGTCGTTCGTACTTGATAATCTTTCGAACAAACTCAGGTGTGACGGGGAGGAAGTAGACTTTATCGGCAAGACCCTTTGAGGTAGCGATCGTAGCGATGTTTGGGTTGACGAGGATCGTGTAGATGCCTTCTTCTTTGAGCGCTTTGATCGCTTGAGATCCGGAATAGTCGAATTCGCCTGCTTGGCCGATCGAGAGACCTCCTGAACCCAAGACGAGGACTTTTTTGACGGGGATACGGTCGATTGGGGGTGGTGTGGCTGGCTGGGAGACGGAACCGCTTCCGGGAAGGTCGATGAGAACGAGCGAGTTGGTTTCGGCGCAGGACGAGACGGACTCTATAAAGACGTCGAAGAGGAATTCGGTATCTCGTGGGCCGGGTGTGCTCTCTGGATGAAATTGGACTGAGAAGAAAGGCATGGTAGAACAGTAGATTCCCTCATTACTTCCATCGTTTGCGTTAATGAACAGCTCGTGCCAGTTTTGAGGGAGAGAAGCGGCTTCGACTTGGAAACCGTGATTTTGAGAGGTGATGTAGCAGCGCCCAGAGCGGGTATCGGTACAGGGGATGTTATGGCCACGATTTCCGTATTTCATTTTAGATGTTCGTGCACCGGCCGCGAGAGCGAGAAGTTGATGACCTAGACAGATTCCAAAGACGGGTTTAGCGGCGGCAGCGGGGAGAGAGATTAATCGTTTGAGTTGTTCGATTGTAGGAGTGAGGAGGGATGGGTCGCCTGGTCCGTTGGAGATGAACACGCCATCGTAGCTGTCGGCAGGTTGGGTAGAGATATCATGATTCCAAGGAACGACGAGCAATTCGACACCTCGAGATGTGAAGCACCGGATCTGGTTATATTTCATGCCGACATCGAAAGCCAGAACGCGCAAAGGTCGACCAGAGGGATGTAGTCTCGCATCGCGCTTCGAGACAGATGTTGGAGTGTAGAGCCGGGGTTTTGTGATCGAAACTCGTTCGACGAGGTTAAGAACATTCGGATCAGAGAATGGGGTGACATCGCCCTGGATGGATAATCGACCGAGCATGGACCCCTTTTCGCGTATCCGTTTAGTCAACGCACGTGTGTCGACACCATAGATAGCCGGCACGTTGTTCTCCTTGAGCCAAGCACCAAGAGATGACGACGCCAAAAAATGGCTAAATTCCTCAGAATACGAGGCAACAATCAAGCCTGCGATGTGGATCTTGCTGGACTCGAAGTCTTCGGGTAGTTTGTCGAGTTCGGATTTGACTCGGGCGGGGACACCGTAGTTGCCGATGAGGGGATAGGTAAGCACCAGAATTTGGCCCGCGTAGGATGGATCGGTAAGCGACTCGGTGTAGCCGACCATACCTGTCATATGTTAATATCGAGAAGGAATATATGCATGGCACTCACCCGTCTGGAACACACATTCTCCCGCAACACTCGTCTCGGCACCAAAACTCATTCCAGCGTAAGTACTGCCATCCGCAAGCTCGAGGATCGAGTCAGGATTATCGGCCTTGACCGCAGTTGCAAGAAGGCTACTGGTCATCGTCGTTTTTGTTGGGTTCGCCATCGTCGAGGCACCACTGGTGGTCGTTAAATTTCTCTTCACGGCCGATCGCATATCGCCGAAACGCGTCTGATTTTAGTCGATCGAGATCTAATCGGCAGAGATTTTCGTCAATCGATCTAATCTTATCAAAGCGTAAAAGCACGTGAATTTAGTTTTGATTTCAGCGGGGTAAGGTTGTCGAGCAGCCAGTCCTCCCTTAGCATTTATATACTTGGGACCGTACTTCAGACTGCTATATTGATGACATCGATTTGAAGACACGTCTCAACGCCACGCAGATCATTTCATGAAGTTTGTGCGCAAACGTGTGTGGAGCGATATCTTTCCATCTGTACTGAATAGAAATTACAAATGCCTTGCTGTTCACTTACTCGAACGGATCAAAAACCATACAATGGTGTATGCAAAATGTGATCAACTGGTTGTTTTCATCTGACAGCGCGCGAACACTCAGCAGACTTGAGTGATGTGTCAAATCAAATATAGCCTATTCGTCAATAGAAATCTTGAATTTAGCCGTGCGATTCTCTAGTCCACCGGTGTACCATCGCAAGCAGGTCTATAACATAGCATACATTTTTTCTACACATACGATAGCTTTAAGTAAATCGTCGGGCCGATGTTATAGGGATTTTGTGAACGAGCGGAGCATTCCATTTTGGCTTTCAGTCCAAATCCAAAGACCTTAGTATGTAAAAATAGAAGGGATGCGGGTGGGTATGCGCCAAACATTCACAAAGAGCTTACGCCTGGAAATCGAAGGTGAACAATGGCAACGGGTAAAGTATATGCGCTTCTAAACTCCAGAGCAGCAGAATACGTGGTATCTAGAGGACTAAACCAGGTTTTAATAATTTCACATCTCATTCACGTTTCACTCCAACTCGCACAGCAAACAATGCCCTTATCAACCCATCAATCCTTTACAACAACTTTCAATGTGTAGCGACGCATGTGGTCGACGTTCAACCATTCGCCGCTAGCCACGAACTCCAGGATCTCTTCGCCTGAGTTTCGGGCTAAGAAGTCAAACTCGGCATTGTCTTTTGAGACTTCGGGATTCAACTGGAGCGGAACAAGGACCTGAAAATAGACATCAATTAGCGAAACATGTAAAAGTCAGGAGGAATTGTCTACGAACCCGGTAGTTTTTCAGGTTACAACGCAAGCCAAACCCATTCGTAGCCTTAGCCTTGACTTTGAGTTTCATACCTTTCTTGAGGCTGTAAGCTGCGTCTATATTGTCGTCTGACGTATCCTTCTCCAGTCCGTCGGCTTCCGGAGTAATATCCAACAGGCCGAGCTCCTCAGCATCTGGCGTCCCACTCTCCAAGAGCTGAGTGAAAATTTCTTCGAGTGGCTTCAGCGCTGCGTTTGTGTCAAACCCACGAACTTCAAATACGACGTTCCCCGTGGCGCGCAAAATTGCGCCTTGACCGACAGAAGTTCCTTCTGCTCTACGCTTACTAGCCTCATCGGAAAATACCGCCCGATACAAAGGCTCATTGGAAAAAGTAGATGAAGGAGGGTTGGTTCGCATGCCGAACCATTTGGTTGCATCGTCATAATTGGGAAGCACGTAAATATCGAGCAGCAGACCCGTGGTATTCGAAGCACGAGCTCTCCAGGAAAAGTGGCAGAAATCGGGAGAAAGGTTCATAATATGGAGGCTTGGTTTGACATCATGTCGGCCAGAGAACGCATCACTGTCATTTGGTGCGAGGTAGTCATGAATGGTCTTCTCAAGCGCTAGGAGCTTAGGCACAGATATGGAACGGTTCGCGGCAAGATCGTGGTGTTTCTTTGCGAGCGGAGCTTCTATTCCTAGTGCTGTAAGCCATTTTTCGGCTGCTCTACGGTCGATCGGGGCCTTGGTAGGAAGATAAAAAGTGGACATCCCGATTCGGCCAGCCGTCTTTGATTCTCCTTCTCCGCTAACAATGAATTCGAAGGTAGCGCCTCCCTTTTTTTCGACTTGTTCCTTTTCTCTCTGATAATATCTTATAGCGTCTTCGCACGGCTTACGATGTATATAAAGGTCGGTCTTGAGTACTTTGTCTTCCCCAGCTTTAATTCGTTCCAAATTATCTTGCAGCTCCTGAAGCCTTGTGCTAACACGGTTGATATGACCGACCCAGTCGACTTGCTTCGAGTTGATTGGTAGGCCAGCTTCAAAATCAATGCCCGTATTGAGATATTGCTCCAGTGTCTCGGTTCCGGTGTGAGGCCCGGCAGTTGCATCAAGGGCAAACTCGCCAAACTGAAGGAATGCATGATTCCAAAAGCCGCTGCGCTCTTTACTGAAGAGTTCTTCATCCCCGAACAGCTGCTTCTTGGCATCTTCTTTTTTTTCTGGCTTTCCAATGAGGTAAGGGCTGTTAATCGTGCCAGGCCAGCCGACAAGGTGCGCTTTATTAATGTACCCGAAAGGTTCCGCAAAACGCCAGATAAGTTGATTCACGTTTGATTCATCAAGCGCGAGAGCAATGCCAGTCCAAACAGCTGCTGCCTGATCGTAGCAATTAACGTAGTGTACGGGATCGGGTGGAAGATGCTCGTTTTCAGAGGTAAAGCGCAAAAGCAAGGCCCATTGACGAACGTTGAAAGAGTTTGATACCGAGTCAATGTTATCGCCATTTCCTGCCCCGGCGAAGTGTACAGCACCGTCCGTGATGTTGTACGCAAACCCAGTGCAGTAATGGACAGCGTAGACAATAGAGGCAACGTAGTCACGAATACCATCAATCGGCTCTCGGTATTCTTTCTGGCCGTGAATCAAGTAGAAGTAGAGAGCCTCGCGGGGCATTCCGTGGTCATGGGGCGGCAGGGTCCTGTAGTTGCCAGCATACGGAGTCACAGCGTAAATCTCGATAAAATGATTGATCGAGATCGTGTGAGACTCTCCGTTTGTGGTGACATAGGTAAGAGTCCACGTAATTTCATCGCTGAGACCCCAAGGTAGGCCGTTTGGCGACGAAGCGGGAGATAGAAGCTGGGCGGTAACAAGGTTGGCTGTGGTGGTGACGATTTTGATTTGAAATTCGCCCCCAATCTGGCCTTCCACGTGCGAGAAAGTAACCTGCTCGCCTTTAGGGGTAATATGGATTTCAATTTCTCCCGCAGTAGTCATGTCGATAGTACAAGGATTGGCCTTGGTTGCCCCAGGGGACCAAAGAATAAGCGGAAAGTCAAAACCAGGGGACTGGCCAAATTCGTCAAGCACAGGGTACAGCGGCTTAATAGTTACGCTATCGACCTGGAAGTAATCTGGAACGGCGTCATTATAGAGATAATTTGGAGGGAAAAGAGAGTTCTACCTACCCGTAGCTCCCTTTATAAGAATTACAGAACAGCAGTACGGAACACAACCAACGAAAATGATATTCAATCTTTACTCTTTATATACTGAGCTACCACTCACCATGTGACTGTCGTCGGACATACTTACACCTGAGAGAAACGTATGCCAGTTAAATGCGATGAGGTTTCAGCTGATCGAAAAGACAGCAGATGGCAGAGGTGTTTGTTGAAGATACGAAGCAATCCTCAGATTTTTATATGCGGCTCCTTCAAGAAGCGATGAAGCTTTCCAGGCACGTGTATCTCTTTTGAGCGCCAATCGGTGGCATTGTGCCTGATGGGTGCTTACCACACCTTACGGAGCCAGGGCGACCGACACCGGCAAGTGTCGACCGTTGGGTAAATGTCTGCTAAGCTGTACTTTATTGATCATCGGACATGAACCGAGACTGCATCTGTTAGCGCTCATTGAGATTCATCAGCTGAGAGTACACTACCGATCGGGTGTATGACTCCTCGATCTTATTCTGACAATCGATGGCAGTAAAATTCGCCCGGGCTTGGAAGCATTTCTGAGCGCTTCTAAACCGCTGACCGCCCGGAGCCAGACTCTCCGGCCGCTTACTCACACGCGGATTCTTTACGAGTACGCGTAATGATCAATCATTGTATATATATGGAGTCACCTCTGCTCGTGCAAGCTCGTGGTGCAAGATCGTGGATGTCCAAGCAGCGGCAAATCAATGCTCAGTAGTTATATCTTGCACGCATGGGCCAATTACCGGTTGTGTGTACCAGCATGGTTTATTAGCGCGAGCTATGCAAGGATCGATTCATCCCTTAATCTATTCCCCCGATCTAACACAATTCACGTGTCGCATATATATATACGCGTCCTATGTTTATTCGTGTGTATATACATATAATTCATTGGTTCTTTAGGGTCTTCAATCCTATCGGTTATTTTATTTGGACGCGCTTCCTTGTGTTTCGTACTAGCCTATAGCTATCCAGTAATTACGTATTTGGATAACACAACTCGGCCGGATTAGCCTGGGAAAGTCGGCATGGATCGTACAATTTGCCAAGAATAATGAAAACGGTAATAAGCAGAATGCTAAGGTGATGGGGAGACGCCTGCACGGTTGCTTGCTGGGTAGGATACCCTGCTTGCTCATGGGATTTTGTTGTTACATCAAAGAGTTAAATCAGGAAAGAGCCGATTGGTTCTTGTGTGAGTTACAGCAAGTATGTGCACACACAAGTGATTATATGTTTGTACAAGGACCAATTTGCTGCTCTACCTAATTATACTCTCCTACACAAGAGAAATGATGTAGCTGTGCATATATGCGTTGTTTGGCGAGGGGTGCTGCGTACATTACGATCGTGCAATGTCAGGATTCGCCTGAGCCTCTAATTCGTGGAAGTCTGTCTTTCTTGTTGTGAATACACAAGTTTCCGGACAGAGAACTAGATACCATCTGCTATATACCATACGCGTAAACGGCTACCACTTTTCTGTAGAAACCAAGCTGAAGTTTAAGCATCATATAATGTTTGTTACATGGGTCCCCCTAGGATGATATTGGGTTTTTTTCGACAGGCACAATGGGTGGATGAAGTGCTAGAGTTGAATGTGTTATTATGCATAGGTCCAGGCCCCGTGATACTCCACTCTATCATATTCAACCTGCGCCGAGATAGGGCAAACACATATTGAATCGAAGCAGCTCAATGGAGATTTGAAAGCAAATGAGAGTGAGTTCTCATGGCTCGAGTTTTTGTGTTAATTCAGTCATTTTCATATCAAAATAATCGGGTTCAAGCGCACAAGGTCACAGCATTGCTTATTACACCCGCATGTCTGCTGAGGATCCACTCCATCTCAGTCACTAGTGCATGGTATACGGTGATCCGTTGCCCCCATGGTCACCCGGTGGAAACGGCGTATCTTGAATTTGCACCTGCCACAATAGGTGAAGATTGAATCGTTAGCAAGATGACTGGTGCCAATTGTTGTTGTAGGAAGACTGGAACTCACAACAACATTAGTTTCATCACCCTTTAAGATTTCCAAAATTGAGTTGGAACCATTGTTCCTTACGCGGTAACTGTCCTCATTGCCAAGCCCAGTTGAACTAAGGATTTGAGCGACTGCCCCGAAGGGAATGCCTACATAAGGTGGAAGATGGAGTTGAAGTGAGTACAACATAAAACGCGGAAAGGGAGTGAGCGTACCAGATCCTTCCAAACCGTGTCCAGATGCAGAAGTGAAGCCATAAGGAGTGCCAGGGTCGGTACATGAAAACCGGATGAGATCACCGCTCTCCGTAAAGGTCACGGTACATGTGCGAGTATTCATGTTTTTATATAGAGGGGTTGAGGCTACAAGTGAGGATGTTCAGATAGTGATGAGATCTTTACCAAGTCATGCCCTAGTCTTATACCTGCCGGCCACGCATCGCATATGTACACCCCTGATTATAGTGACGTGCTTTCAAGCTATGGGCACCACGGGATAACCTCAATATAGCATAGCTAGCACCAAGAACTCACTGAGGTCACCACTACCTCGAAACATACAAAGAACCCTTTCATTCTTTGAAGATCTTATTGAAAGAATAGCATGCTGTCGGATGATCAAATTCTCGGACAAGATGGCGCCGGACTATTCGCTTAGAATACTCGACCAGTATACACCATGGAGTCGGAGGTCAATAGCCGGTCGCTGTATGTTCACTTCCGGAAGAATCTCAGCTCCAACCTCAGATCATCTGTGGCCTGAGATACGTCATGACAGAGGAGCCGAGTAGATGTGCAACGATAAACATCAACCTTCCAGTTTTCTGCAAATACGGCCTGGCTTTTGTCATGCCATGCTAAAATCATAGATGACGTAGTAAAGTAGCCAAGAACCTACCTTCACGAGGGTAGATGGAGATTAAACATGTATGCATACACATTGGATAACGCATCTATGAGAAATTCTTATTCCATTAGATAATTCATCGTTAGACCTTTTGTGTACCAATTGCTCTACTCTGGTTTCGACTGGCAGATCATCCCGGGCTTATACAGCTAGACCTACATTTGAGTACCAAGAATTAACCGAAAATTATACATTGGGAAAATAACCGACATCTTTCGGAAGCTGCCATACAGGCTTTGAGTACACTAAAGGTCACGCTCGATCATAGGTTCAAAATGCGTATCATCTGCTTTACGATTCAACGCCAGAGTTTGGTGCACTGCCTTGTTTCTCCAGGGCCAGCTTTGCCTACCGATAGTACCACTAGTTTAAGGTATACGTAACAGTTGTAGGCATGGCACACCCATCAAGCCTCCGAATTCTACGTGATGTGATATCATAAACTTATGGTTGTCCAATACTAACAGCATTACATTCACTAAAGGTTTGGGAATATGCTCATTGAACCTCGTCCCGAATAGCTGCCTTGAGGGTAAACTGTGTTGGGAATTTGTACCTACGCCAGACCAATTCAAAGTTTTAGTAATCTGGATAACCCGCACCACTGCGACACAGCAGAGGTATCAAATACCGAAACTTACTATGCAGTGAGTTTGTTTCTGCTCTGACCTGATCTCCACAGTAACGCCGGTCTCATTATGGCTGACTGAATACACGTCTTCGGAGCCGAGCTCGTCCGCGCTGGTAATTTGCACTTTCCCCGGAAATGGGACACCTGATCAATAGGAATTTTCAATCGAATACAAGGCGTTACGTAGAAAGGTTGGTTTCTCTTACCAGATTCCTCTGGTCCCACAGTGTGGGAGGTGAACACGTAAGGTGTACCAGCACCAGTAAACATGAAACGGATAAGATCACCGTCATCTCTGAACTCTACGACGCACGAGCGAGTAGTCATGGCTTTGAAGTAGTAATGAGCTGGGTCGAGTTTTTAGCGCCTCATTTAGTGAGGGCCCGCTCTTTTATTCGCATTGACGGCCCACATAACGTACGCTCCATACTGCAATGACGTGATTTCATGCCAGGAAGGGGGCTGTTCTAGATATGGATAGGTCTGCTGCAAGCTGTTCGCTGAGGTCACCATGACTTGGAGATACACGTTGGAGCATGATTTCACTCAAATGAGCTGTTTAAAGAACGTCATCCTGCCGAAAGGTCAAGCTACTGAGCAGGATGGCGCCGTGCTATTCACTCAAAATCACCGAGTGAGATGCTATGGAGCTGGAGGCTGTTCCACGACCCTAAATGAGTTCTTCCGAAATGATTCAAACTCCGATGTGGAGTACAACAACCACATCAATCACCGTGACAGCGAAGCAGTTCGAAGAAGTGGCAATTGTGGGCGCCTGATATACCAAATAGGTTGCCTGCAGGTATGACGTTCATGAGAACCTAAATCAGAAAATCAGGCGGTCTCGGGCGTCGCTTATAAGCCCCCTGATCATGTAAAACAACAGGCTTGAGCTTGAAACGGATTGCCTGTTACTCTGTAACATGGTAAGCTCACGTCGATTGAATCATCAGCAGATCTAATCACAGTTGAGATCCCATGGTAAGCTCTGGCTTGTCGGCCAGCACCGGTCTGGCAATAAGCAGGGTAAAGCCCTTAGAAAACGCAGCGCCTACCGAGTGGCTCCATATATGCTGAGATTTCGGCAGTGTTTTCATTCGTTTCGAACATAATACTATCAACACTAGTACTACTGGCTTGAAGTATATGCAGTCATCAATCTTCAAATACACTACTCTCATACCATACACGCACGGTCATTGAATACTAATCAAGACCCAACCACCAGCTCATTATAATCGTGGATCCTGCACCTGAATGGATGCCTGGAGGAATCTGGCTATCGGGAACTCAGACTTACATTAGAAACCCAGATAGCTAAATTGGAGATCTGGGCAAGTAGAATCGCTGGTAGGGTAAAGGTGTCAAGGATCAAATCTTAGTAACCGAGATTCTGCTTCGCCAGCATTGTAATATGATTCATATTTTTTCAATCTTATTCATACCAACAAATTCTGACGTGCAAGGCTATAAAAATGCGTATGCTATGTCTACAAATCTGCGAACACATGACGTCTCGCTGATGTTTGACATTTATACACGTATAGTACTGAAACCGGCCGTTAAGTAATTGTGCTGGTCGATCCTTGACCCGAATGGCTTCCTGGAGGGAACGGAGTACCAGGGATTGGTGCCTACACCCAAAAGTTCGAAGGCCAGGCAGACAAGTAAGATAATCTACTACAATCAGACATTAAGGAGTGGAAACCTACGAAAATTTGTGTTTGCTCTTTATTCTTGATCTCCACGATCGTGCCGGAGCCATCGCTCTTCACTACATAGTTGTCCTCATTCCCCAACGGAAACGGGCCAACTATCTGGGCTTGGCCGAAGAATTCGGAACCTGGAATTAGGAAAATTCAATCAAATGAGAAATACGGTTAGCGTAGAGGATCCACATACCGGATTCACCCGGCGCAGCAGAATGAGAGGTAAACGTATACGGCGTGCCAGGATCGATCATTGAGAGACGTATGAGATCACCGGTCACTTTAAATTCCACGCGACACTGACGAGAGCCCTCCATGTTTGTATATGAGTATGTGAGATAGTGAAGAAAGAGTTTGAGATGGTGACTTTCTATCAAGCGAGGCCTCGTTTTTATACCCGTTGCCCGCATATACTCCATACTACAATGACGTTGTGGGCACAGCGGGTTGTCCTAGGTATGGGATGGCTGGCAATAAGCGCTCATTGAGGTCATAACGACCTCAAAACGAATATAGAAGCCGTCCTGCGCCTGAACAAGCTATCGCTAGGACATCATGCTGCCGGGTAATCACATTTTGAGCATGATGGTGCGGTTCTATTCGCATAGAATGGCTGAGAAGTGCATCATGGAGCCGGAGGTCGTCAGCCGGTCTGTAGATGCGTACTCCCGAGCAGATCTCAGCTCCAAGACGACGTTGTCTACAATTATCAGATCAATCACGATGACAGCGAAGCAAGTGATGATTGCGGGCGCTTGATAGATCACACAGGTTTCCCACAAAAATGACGTTTATTTCGTCATCAGGACACCGAAATAACAAGCGACCACAGTCCTGGGTGTAGTCAATGGAGCACTCCTCTCCTGGTGGCAGTCGAAAAACTCGTATTTGGAGCAGCTAACCTGATTTTGACGTATCGTATGTCCCTTCTGCTTAGCCAATCATCCCTGTTTACTTCAATGTTTAAGTTTTAGTCCTCATTGAGAGTCCAAAAAGTCGGTTTTTTCAGAGTTGCACGAGTCAAAAAACACATAGGAAACAAAGAGTTTAAATGAAATGTCTATTCAATACAACTTCATATACAATCTATGTAAATTGTCTGTCCACATTCATTCAAGTCCATCAAACGATACAAAACCTCTATTCAGACGAGACATCCAAGCCAACGGATAATCATTTTGCTCCGACGTGCTTGACAAAGACTGGAGCATGGTCCGTGGTCGGTTCGGCAGAAGCCACTCCAACGTCGCTTGTCGTCATATCGCTCGCAGCGCTCAAGGTCGCAGTTGGTGTACCACTAACCGTCGTGGTGGTCTCGGCCTCCTGGTCGAAATCGTCTTCCGAGTTGGAATCCTCAAGACCATCGTCAGCCTCACCTTCGTCGTACTCCTCGGCAGATATCGAATCCTTGGAGGAGGTGCCGTTCCCAGTTTTGTCAGATCCAATCGCTGAAGAAGATCTCTCCAGTGATTTCGCCGAGCCCTCGCCAAGAGCAGCAGCAGCTTCGGCCGGTGCACTCGTATTCGCAGCCCGGAACACCATAACCACCATACTCTCTCCTCCCTCGACGGTCGCATTCATCCCGCCCCCAACCATGTACTGTCTCCTCATCCGCATTCCCAAAGTCCGTTCACTGACCGAGTCGGAACCCCAGATCGCACGCAAAACGCTCGTCTCCGGATCGTACGCAAACATTTGCGACTCGTGCGGATTCGAGTCTTTGCATGGTACCACGCCAAGAGAAACAGGTTTTGCCGGGTCACGTTCGTACGTCGCACAGTAGGCTTCGAATTCACCAGTCTTGGCGTCGACGAATGCCATTTGAAGAGAGACCATGCGCTCGTTGGTTGTTGCAGTCATGGAGGAGTTCGAGGTGAGAGCGGATTCGGCATCGGGAGGGGCGGAGCGTCCAGTGTCGACAAGCCAGATAGTAGATGCGTTGCTCTTGGTAGCAGCCAAGACATACTGAGACTCGTTCGCAAGAGTGTCGTTTGTCGCAGCGAGCGCCTGGCTTTTGGGTTTGTTCGGCGAAATGATAAGTCCACCAAGGATAGGACCGAGAAGACCGTTTAGGAGCTCTGGAACGAGATTGACCACGCCCTCGAGACCGGGGATAAGTCCAACGATGGGAATGATAGGATCCAGGAGTCCACGGGCGGCCAAGTCGCGAGCGTGGTCGGTGGAAGAAACGTCGTGCGTCACGAGATTAATGCTGATGCGATGATTACCCTATCAAATGCGTCAACACCAATCAACAAACCCCTAAAGCTATCCCCTGCAACTCACCTGTCCTTTTGTCACGTAAACACTACGGCGAGCCACAGGAGCAGGAGCGGTCGAATTCCCTAACGCAGACGAAGTCGCGTTCGTTGATTGAGCGTTGCCGTTTGAGTCTCGATGATGCTTCTTGTGCCCGTGGTGACCGTGTTTACCGTGATGTCGACGAGATTCCGGACTAGAGTCTAAACGGCGAGGACCAAGAGGACTGCGGGTCCCGAGATATGAGGGGTTGTGGTTGTCAATGATGGCTGAAGAGTGATCGGATCGTCGAGAAAACATGTGGACGTCGGACCTGCCGGTGTTCTAAACATCTCAAGCTTTAGCACAAGTGTAAAGATATAACAGCGTATGGAATAACTCACAGAATGTTGATTATCAGACGTCTTTACTTCAGATGCCACTCCAGGCGAACGCTGGTCAATGACTACTTCAGGGGTTGGAGGAGTCGTAGACAAAGCATCGACCACGAATGCAAAGGTGATCACCATCCCAGCAATCCGAGGAGTAAAGGAAACCATAATGATGTTTGTAAAATGTAATAATGTGGGATGTTGGTGGCTCGAAAATGGAGGGGGAAGTCGGCAACCCAAGCTTGCTCCAACGCCACTTATATTTATACCCCTGAAAGTTAAGGAGGTGGTCCATTTGTTTGTTTGTTTGGCGCCTGGCCGCATCGGCAGATCATGTGAGTAAAGTCATATCAGAAACCAAAACTCAGCTCTCGTGCCAAGATCAACCAAGAAAAATTTGATCAACGGTCGCTCATGTCAACAGCGGGGAAGAGAAGGTGGAGTAGTGGATTCAATTTCAAGAGTTTATAAATCGGCCATACAATCATCGAATAGTGGCCCTTTTTTGCTTTGTTTAATATCGACCACGATCATCACCGTTTCGGTCATTGTCGCCAAAGTTACGCTGGAATCTCTTATACGATGTTGGCCTGCTCTGCTCAGAATCCTCCGAATCATATCTACGATTATATGAACGTGGCCGTTCATCATTCCGGTCGTTGTTATATTCTCGGCGTGGGCGGTCGTTGTTGTATTCTCGACGTGGGCGGTCGTTGTATTCTCGGCGTGGGCGGTCGTTGTTGTACTCTCGGCGTGGGCGGTCGTTGTTGTACTCTCGGCGTGGGCGGTCGTCGATTTTCTAGAACTGGATTAGAGTCTAGAGCATGCTGCAAAAATTAATGCGCTCACTTTTTCGTATTGGTTTTTGTCCATGATGAACGCAATCCTATACGCTGGGTATGTTCGATGTAGATATTCGAGAAGCCTCCATGCCTCATCCTGAGAGTCGCAATCCAAAATAGCGATACCCCTGTTTAAAACAGTAAAGTAAGCTCCAAAAATATTAGCATATGCTAGGGGAGAGAACGAACTTGAAGTCTCCGGTTCGGGAATCCTTGACTAAGATCCATAAACACTTGTGAGCTTTGAAAAGTAGTAAGAGAGCAGGACTTACGTAGTTTGTATCGGTTCACACCCTCAAGAGCCGCAAGGGCTTCTCTCATCCGAGTTGCTGCACTTGATTCTCTTGGTATGCCCAGAATCATAAGAGTGGATGTCGGTCCGTTTTCCCAGAGTGGTCGTCCATATTTGACATCGTTTTCACGCAGCTCCATGCCCCCAAGTGTGGCGCCGAGTAGAGCGTTCCTCGCACTAACAGCCGACGCGGTGTCGTTGAAGATGACGTTGATAGCGCCCACAAATGTTTGCTCTTGCCCGGTCACTACGAAAAATTTAGATCTAGTGACAAAGAAGAGGAAAACAAACTCACTGAATCGAATCGATTTGTGACCCAGATTTTTGCCCCTCAAGAGCTCCACTACTTCCAGATACTGAAGGTCGAGAGGAAGACCAGCGAGATGTAATGTGTGAGATTCTTGAGCGAGCGTTGGTGAATTGGATTTCGCCGGATTAATCTGGGTCTCGTATCCTTTTACTCGAGCAGGGTTTTGCTCTAGATGTTTTGCAGCAGCGAGAGCCGATGCCTCGTCTGTGAAATGTAGAAATCCGAATCCACCTGCATAGAATTTGAGTATATGGTTCATTTGATCGAAAAGATGAAAATTTACGAGAGGAGGTTTGTTGATAGTCCCTCATTGCTCCCGAGTTGAAGACTACAATTACAGTAGCCCGGTTAAATGTCATATTTCTGGAGTCGACTGTTCATTCCCTCACTAAGTTCAGCCTTCTCGAGCCCCTCCAAAGAAGCAAATGCATTTCGGAATTCTTCATCGGTAGCCTCTTTATGAACGCGAGAAACGTGAAGGGATTTGATGCCGCTAAAGTCTTTGACGGGCCTTGACCTAGGAGCAACCAGTTCAAGTTCGTCTGGGCTTTCGAAGGTCAACCCGTCAAGCGCTGGAGAATTATTTTGGAGGTAGGTCGAGCGATGAAGGAATCTTAGGCATGGGATCTGAGGGACGGTGGTGGCAGGCACTCGAGAAGATAGAGATAGACCTATTACAGTCGTCCGAGACTTTAGTCGCAAAAGACTCGCAGCTCGAATCATGAGTGTGATGGAGAAGTGTAAGTTGTCGTTACCGTAACCACATGACCTCAGGACATGAAACGCCCGATCACGTGAAACTTCACTTTCCTAAACCAATACTTTTCCAATGCAACCCATGGCAAGATAGCTAAATGTTCGATCTCAAAGTCGACTATAGTCCTAGTATTTTATGAGCCATGATGGAATCGGCTCAGCAGCCCGAGACCATGTTTGCCAATTATTATTCTTCCTCCCTCCCCATTTCCCTCGTAGTGAGGCGGGAGAATATTTATTTTCTGGGGCTGGTTTCGACACATGCTGTGTGCCTGGCATCAGCCAGATCCATGGTTAAGTTGGCAGACGTGCGGCTATCATCACGTCATGGCTGTCCAAACAACGTTTGATCGAATCACGAAGATCCCCCACAAGTCCACGACCGCGACCCAATGAACTTCCGTGCACTCATTAGTGCGATTCGTGCCTTGCGTATGATCTTTCAAACTCACCAAAATCACATGGTGTTTATCTAGGATTCAGCCAGGCTGTTAAAATAACTTGTAATGCGGTTGTGAAGATCAACCTCAGACTCATGTTGAGTATAGATATTTCTCTCATGAGGCTAGTATCACAATCTTCGGTCGTGTCTTGAAGATCCTGGTCTCATTCTTCCCCCCTTCCGATTCCCCAATCGTGCCGTGCTCATTCAATTGACTTTCTATGCAATGCCCAGACGCGGCCGGTCATTCAAAGCGCGATATCTTGTTGGTCCTAAGCTTTAGGTGGAGGATATGCTCGTTGAAGACGTCTCGGTACCATTCGTTTGCTAAACTGCGCGACGCTGGCATCAAAACATAGTACTAGATTATGTGAAGCCGGTTCCGAGTCACATACTCCGCTATCTCGTACAAAACAATCTACGAATATTATATGTCAATCTCGAATATTGTAAGATAGGATAGGAAAAGACTTGGCGAACCTTCTAATCTTTCTCCCTGGGTTCCGCGATAGGGAGTGCCGTCTTGTTCAATCTACCCTTATTGTCGTACCCTGCTTGAAACGCAGACACTGACAATCTGAGCCGTCAGTGATAATTTGAACCAGACATAATAATGTGAAAGCGTACCTCTGCGCATTAGCACAACCCGGTTTCCTTCTGAACACCTTCAACTGGATCTTTTACCGCAAACGGGTCTTCTGGTGCGCCAGTTCATGTTTGTGCGAGCGTGTCCGGGTGTTGCAAGGGTCATTTCTCCCAGCGCGCAGCCTAGATCCGTAAGGCAGTTCCAGCGTGCGCTGTCCCAAACAAAACGCCGTCCATTCAACCTGGAGCTCATCGTTGCCACAATCCAGAAACCAGCCCGTAATACTCTCATCGTTGAGCCTTCAAGAGATCGGATTTACTCTATTCCATCACCCAGTGGACGAGTTCTAGCGCCTTGACTTCGGCCGTTGTGCAAGTCAACCTTGCTCGAGTTTTTCGGGTAAGCAGCTATTACTATCCTCAAATTCACTGTTCTCGGGATTTGAATTTTGTATATCGAGCTAACGGTCGCGTCGATCATGCGTGCGGTGTTTGCATTAGGTGTTTTGACTGCTATCGAGAAGGTATCTGTCAAAACTAACCGCCTCAATAATAATTATCTTGTCTCCCCGGAACAAGGAGCCCCTTCCAGCTGCAAGGCATGCGGTCCCAGATAGAGAACGTCGGCTCCGCCGAAGTAATGGAAAGGGAAAGAAACTGAGGAAAGATTGGACAAACGAAAACCACGTGACCGCGTCCAAACAACGTTTGATTGAATCGCGAAGATCCCCCACAAATCCAGGTTCGTGATCTGCGGGCTTGATCCCAACCACCACCCCCTATCCGCACAATCCCAAAGTCCCTCTTCCGTTGATCCGGCATGTATAAAATCACCCCTGACTCTGGCTTTTTCTCTCGTCGAACAACCACCCTCCTCCACCCAACCACCCACTCCGCCTCACCATGATTGCACTGTCTCCTCAGTTTGCCTCGCTCTTGGTCGCCGTTACTGCCTCGATTGTCGGCGCGGTTCCCAATCATCATTCAAGGGCCCAACACCGTCGATACGTCTTGGATGTTGACATCCCTGGCGAGGCCAAGGTCCATATGCGTCAACGAGCATTGTGTTCCAACTCGAGAAGTGTGACTAGTCGTAGCAATGTGAGTGGAAACTAATACATCTCCTATCTACTTGACGCTCATGTGTCTTAGCACGGAGAGGATCAGGGAGTCGATGAGTCAGCCGACGTCAAGGCCGTGTACATCCAACCTCCTTCGGCCGCTGCATCCTCGGGGAGTCAGTCGGTGCACACCCCTGCTCGTCGTGGTATTGACGGCCCTATCGACCAACCAGATCCAAGCTTGGAAGTTCACGCGGAAAATGCGGATGCTGCTCTGCTAGATCATGTCGCCGATGAGTTCTCCAGTCATAACGAGGGGATCCAACGAAAGAGGACAATGTTTCGTGTCGACTCTCAGGTGGGCCACCGTTACCCCTATTCGTATCCGAGATATATATTCATTGTTTTTATTTATTTATTTGTAGTACGGTCCTGGATTGATCATTACTCATGCTGCGCCCCATGGCGTTCAGCAGATCGCTCGTTCTTTGGCTATTCGAGAGCTCGACCGTCGCGGCCTTCTTGATCCCCTGCTTCCTATCTTGGGCTCGATTCCTGGCGTTGGTGGGATCATCAATCTCGTGGCCGGCACTCTATCGGATATCCTCGGCGGCCTACCCATCCTTGGTCCTATTCTTGGTGGTCTCCTGCTGTCTCCACATCAACCCGCCTCGGCTCAGAGCATAGACGATGGGACGAACTCCGGCCCTCAGTTCTTCCTAGACGCTTCATCTTCACGTAACGTCTCGACGATCTATGTCGTCGACTCGGGTCACCCTACCTCTCTCGCCATCGCTTCTCAGTTCAACAACACCAACACCACATCCGAGCATGTAGTCTCGCTTCAGATGGCGTTTGTCAATGCCACAAGTGGACAGGTTCAAGCCTACTGTGCAACGTTCGACAGTACTAGTGGCGGTCAGAGCGCTTTGGCTGCCAAGCCGTGCATCACGGATGGTATGACGACTGCTCCGCATGCGAGTCAGAGTTTCGGTTGGAACCCCTCAAACAAGGCCGTTCGACCGATGTGGGATGACCAGTCGAGCAAGGGGAAGCGAGACTACTTGGTTCAGGCTGGTTCATCGTCTGTTGTTGCCGCAGAAGGTCAGGGTGGAGATGATACGAAGAGTGTGGTACTTGTGTTCGAGCCATTCTCGGTGCCAGCGTCGACGAGTGATACGAACTCGACCGAGCCTTCTACGAGTGGCAAGGATACGACTGGAGCTGCGGCCGACGATACTCCGGAAGCACCTGGACCTTCTGTGGCTGCTGTGGAAGACGAGCACGAAGACAGTGGGATTCCGGTATACATTGCTGGGTTGTACTCGTCTTAGGGTGGTGTCATTTTCTGTTTTGAGATATCGGACTCTTTTATTATAGACATATAGACTTTGTATCCATTTGTGTATTGTACATGAACATTCGCATTGTTTTGTGCTGTGATGGGCGGAGGATACATGCGAGAACAGCTTTTGAAATAAGATATGCGAGGACAAAACGACAAAAGTTTTGACACTTCGCTGGTTCCTTTCAGATTCGATAAAAAGTGAGATGAGGATGTGGTCGTCTACTTTATCTTACATACTTTGAGTCGCATTTTTGTGAAACATCAAGTCTATTAAGATTTCCATCCCCTCGATTCATCAAGAGAACACTCAGTACTAGAACGATGGTAAGAAAACCTACTAGAGGGGAACCAAATTTAAGGGTACCTGTATGTTTAATAATTGTGTTATCTCTCATACCAGAGAGCATGCAGGAAGTGGATAAGTGACGAGATCGAATGGGTTAGAATAAAACGTGTGATAGAGTTGCTGATAGGCAGCACCGCCCGCTTACGTCAGACGCCTGATCACAGCCATAGCGCTCGTGCCTCCTCGTCTTGACGTCCCCTTTGCCCATCCACCACTCACCACAGAGACGACGTAACCACACTAAAACTGACTTCATAATCATGAGCGATGAAGTAGGACGCGGGATGAACATTATCATCTTTGGTGGGTGTTTCTTCTTCATCACAGGGGGCCGCGAGAGCGCTAACGTCAAGATGATGCAGAGGGCGGAGTAGCAGGCGGCCTATCGTCCCTATTCCTTTTCAAGGAGCTAATATCGAGAGTACGAGCAATATATGGAAGCGACAAGGTCGACGAACTATTCGAGGTCATGGCAGGAACTGGAACCGGAGCGTGAGTAATGTGTGCGATTGTGGTAACCCGACGTGAAGCTTACACGCGATTGTTATTCGTAAAGGCTCATTGTATGCATGCTCGGGCTACTGAATATGGACATAGACCAAGCTATAAAGACGTATATACGAATCATGGAGTGTGTGTTCTCGGAAAAGAAAATCAGCATGAGCGGGTCCGGAAAATACAAGGCAAGCAAGCTAGAGGAGGAGCTGAAGAAGATGGTGCGAGAGGCGACAGGAGATGAAAACGCACTCTTGATCAGTGATGATACGGAGAGGAAAGGACGTAACGTGTAAGTTATGCTCTTGGTCATGAGTAAAGTCGTGTGCTGACCATGGGTTCGACTAGTATGATCTTTGCTATGTCCGAAAAAAGCCTGACCGCTTCTACACCTCGCATCTTTCGTTCTTACCCAGTATCGAGCAACCAGATGCCAAACTGTCCCATGTGGCAAGCTGTTCGAGCGTCGATGGCCCATCCTGAACTATTCAAGAGCTTCACTGTCAGTGACGGCGTCGTCGGCGAGTCTCTGGTCGGTGGTGACGTCGGATGCAGCAACCCCGCCCGGCACGTGCTCGCTGAAGTCAGCGCCGTATATTCCGACCGACACGCATCGTCGATCGTGTGCATAGGGGCAGGTCATACTCGCACTATAAAGATACCTGGGTCGAACCCGCTCCAGCGATACATGCCGACCAACGTGCTCGTAGCCATGAAAGACGTAGCAACAGATAGCGAGCGGGTTGCACAAGAGATTTCAGCCCAGTTCGAGGGTACATCAAGGCTATACTGGCGCTTTAGTGTTGACCAAGGGTTGCAAGACGTGCGAGCGAGCCAGTGGCAGAGGAGCAGCGAGGTGATGGCTCATACGCGATCCTATACCCAGAAGGAAGAGATCAATGTGAAGATGAGCGAGGCTGCACAAGCAGTGATAGAGAGAAACACGATGATGAGTGTAGCATATATCAGTGAGTGAGGCTGTTTATTGCTAAGAAGACGTTATGAAATGGCTTACCCCACCAGGTGGAAAGGCGCAACAGCCAACTGCGCAGCAAGCCACGGGCATAAAGATGTGTCCAGCACCGTCTGCCGTGTTTACTGGCTGCGAAGATCAAGTGTCCCAGGTCGTCAACTGTCTACTCGGGCCTACCAAAGAGCGACGTATATGCGTGATACATGGACTTGGAGGAAGTGGTAAAACACAGATTGCGCTCAAGGCCGTCGAACGAACTCTGGATAGCTGGACGGACGTAGTGTATGTCGATGCGACCTCGAGCGACACAGCAGAAGCCACACTCAAGGGCTTCGCCACCGCCAAGAAGATAGGCGACTCACACAACGACGCCATACGATGGCTTGAATCGTCCACCAAACCATGGTTGCTCGTCTTCGACAACGCTGACAATCCAGACCTAGGTTTGCCCAGTTTGATCCCGGGCGGTACCCGCGGATCTGTGTTAGTTACTACTCGGCTACGTACGCTGGGCCAGCTGGGACAGGGGCCTGGATCAGAGTGTCGAGTTGGAGGAATGGACGGGGGAGAAGCCATAGAGCTGTTAATGAAGAAGTCGCGAAGGCAGTTCGATGAGCTATGTGGCGAAGAGAAGGAGGCAGCGAGACTGTTGGTTGAGGTGTGTTGACTTTCTAGCTATTCTCCTGTTTCTTAACATGGCTTGCATTGCAGGACGTCGGTTGCCTTGCACTGGCGATCGTGCATGCCGGTGCATACGTGTGGTGCTCAAACATAAGCTTAGTGAAGTACAGAACGCAGTGCCAGAAGCACATGCAGAGCGCGCTAGAGAGATACAGCAAGCTGCCAGCGAGTGTCGAACAGTACAGCAAGACGGTGTATACTACATGGGTTATGAGCTACGAACGCCTGTCTCGCAATTCTCAACACCTGCTCTGGTTCCTGGCATATCTGCATCACGATATGATTCAGGAGGATATGTTTCGTCGCGCTGCAGCAAACATCGATTATGAACCCAGCATCCCTACCGATATAGCTGATGAGACTGCCTGGACGTATGTGAAGGACTATCTGCGTAACTTTCTGGACTCGGACGACAACTGGGACCCTATGGCGTTCTCTAAAGTCGTAGACGAGCTGCTGTCGTACTCGTTGATTGACTACGATCGGGTGAACGATGGGTATGCAGTGCATGTGCTGGTGCAAGACTGGTCACGTACTATGGTCACGTACACTCTGTCCACTTCTCGAACGCATACATCGCACCTTTTGGCCTTGTCAATTGACAATTCAAACGAAGCGGAGGCCTATGCGTACCGAAGAGGGCTTCTTCTGCATGTAAACACTATATTGGGGACCTCGGGCATGGTCGATGCGAATGATGCCAAATACTTGGCGAAGGTTTACGAAGAGAATGGCCATTGGGATCAAGAGGGGCGGCTGCTTGAGCATGTACTGGACAAACAAAGAAGCTTGCATGGAGACGGGCATTTGGACACACTCGCCAGTATGGGCGAACTTGCATCAAGTTACTCAAACCAAGGTCGATGGGACGAGGCAGAGGCGTTGCAGGTGCAGGTACTTGATGCACATCGAA
>JAYRCO010000275.1:0-33363 GCA_037042815.1 Ceratobasidium papillatum | reverse complement strand
GCTTGGTAACTCACGACGACATAAAGTAGAAACTCACTCTAGCCCAGGGTCACTCAGATCGATGCCAATTACTTTCGCCTCCGGAAACTCTTTTGCCATCTGTCGCAATTGAAGATTTCAGTCACCACGCTCACAACTCCGGTCTGATTTCGGACCTCAAGCACCCATTGGCCGCTTCCACTAGCAACGTCGAGAATGCTCCGAGGCCCGATCCCTGTATTCAAATTTGACAGCGGTGCCGTGTAATTGGAGCCTGTGGTAAGGTAGCTGAGAATCCAATGCCCATCAGGTGAAAGTCGGCGCACCGAGCATTGTTTTCATAGCCTCGTGTTGTCGATTTAATCTTGTATGTTCTTTCTCATCGTTCCTAAGCAAATATAACAGCAAAATTTAATAACCCAGTTCAATAGACGAATCAAGATCATTTACGGTAGCCCGTAGTTGCTGTTCGTGTCGTGGAACTGGCGACCATGGCGAACACGTACACTCGACGAGGGTGGTATGCTAGGTATCATACTATCCTAGTGAAGGAAGCTAGTCACAACTGAGAGCTAGCTTATCGGAAGGAGAATTCAGACCGAGTGCAGGCGTCTGGCTTAAAAGGTGCGACTGACCCAAGAAGTTTCCCAAAAGGCTGCTAGCACATCAAGAACCCAAGCCCAGGTCTCAAGTATCACTTCACAAACGACAGCATGGGTAAGAAATCTCCTCAGCTTACCGTTATTGAACTGGTATCACACTGAGATCCGATTTATGCGCATATATGGCGAAGGTATGATTCAAATTAGAACAAACACCTATGGCCAAACTACACGTGGCGAGAGCGCTGGTGCTACGCGCAACTCCCATACAAAGAAGACGACCGATTACCCCTAGTTTCCAAAGTTGAACGAGTTTTGCAAAATCTTCTTTGCCTGCTTGTTGATAGGCGCAGGTACGCTGGTCGGAGCAGTCACGTTCGCCGGGACGGTGATAGGCGACGGGTTCGAAGGAGGTGATGCCGCAGGTGCGAAGGCGGGAGGAGCCTGAACCGTAGCCGGGTCGATGACCGTGACACCAGACCCTCCCTTGAGCGCTTCGGGGTGCTTCACTTGCCACTCCTTGATCCACTTCGACATATATGCGAGCGCTAGTTTTTGAACAGCGAGCACCGTCGGGTCAGAAGTACCAAAGCGGGTGAGAAGGTCGGAACAGTGGAAGCCATCAGAGACTGCGATAGGTTGCAAGTCGGTCGATTTGCGGTTGTAGAAGTCCGCGCTGACGGTCGCCTCACGCCAGGGATCGCCTAGGATAAGTCAGCAGGCGAACGTAGTAAATGAGTGTTTCCACATACGCTTGCCGTTGGCGAAGAACAGGCGCGGGACATTGACGTTCCAGCCCTCGTACTTGGCGTTGATGTTCGCGGTATTTGGCAGACGAGGCTTGGGGAATGCCTTGGGGTAGAAGTATGAACATTGACGCTGGAAGTGTCAAACCGTTTAGCTATAACGGCAAGTCGTCAATTTTTGATGTCACTGACCATGTCGTATGGCGGAACAACCAAGCGTGTGACAATCGTTGGCCATCCGAGCGGCGCGCCTGCTTGTGCAAATCCTGCGGAGTGGGGTTAGAAAACCAGAAGCCTCAAAAGCCTAGATAGACGAACCGAACTCGTTACATCTAATATCCAGGTTAGCGCTTGCACTAGTCACAGTCAGAGGGGCACCTACAATAGCCAATTCCAAGAACGCCAGCTGTTATCGACCGAAGTATCCGTGTAGAAAGTCGCGTTGGGGTTGTAGGAGCCTAGACACTCCTCTTGCGTACTTGAGCCACAGACTACAAATGAATGAGAGGGGCGTGTAATCAGTAGTAGTGCCTTTACTCACTCGAAGGAATATAGCTCTTCATGTAGTTTCCATAGGCAGTGAGAGCATGATCGAGTCCCCAACCATTTGCGCTGGCGGACACACCATCCTTGACTTCGAGTGCGTCACAGAATTCAAAGAAGCCCTGGTCACTCTGTCCGGGCTGAAGGCTTTGCCTAATGACAGAAATATCAATGCGTGGATCTACTTCCGGGGCATAGCGAAGACGTACCACATCCACATCGGGTTACGCACTTGAAAGGCTAGAGTGAGTATACAAAACTAAGAAATTGGCAGATAGTGCAACTTACGAGTTCCAGCAACATCGTCAACGTGACTCAAATTACCCATGCCTAGAGTCTCCTTAAGCGTTTGAATTTGCTTGCGGCTTCCAAACGTGAAAGTAAAATCGACATAATTGACGACCTGCGTTTCATCTGTTAGGGCAGTCACGTTTCCCCTCGTTACCAAATACTTGCCTTTTCCACATCCGCAGAGCAGTTCTTAGGCATGTACTGACGAACCGGCTCAAAGTAACCCCAGTACCAGTTGATGGCTTCAACTACGGCCGAAGATGCATATCCGGCCCAGAATACACCAGGTTTACTACATATGGTGTCAGGCCAATCTAGCGAGAAACAACGGTGTATGCTTACGCGACCATCGTCCAGCTGGTGAGCGCTCCCGGGTAGCTCCCGCCAACTAGAATCCAAGGCGCTTTGGTCGCTGGCACTTGGTCACCGCCAGGCATAGGCAAGTGTACATTGTTGGCGAAGTAGGGGAGGTCTGAATAGTACAGGAGCGTAAGTCTTTACGAACCGCACATTCTCAATGCATACTGGCCTTCAATGGCTTGATCCACTGACAAGTACTTGAGAGATGTATCATTCAGATTCGGGTACGGGTTCGATTGACCAAAGTATCGATGCTCCAAAAAGACTTGAGGCGACGTCAGATTCCGGGGTTTTGCGACACAAAAATTACAAACATACCAACTGCACCGTTGCCCGCTTGGGCGAACTGGCCCGGCAACGTACGGTTGGTGAGGTACCCAGAGTAGCCTTCCATGTTGGACTCTCCTGGAGTGTTAAGGACCTAGCGGAAATGTAAGATAGAGCGAGTAGATAAGGTATAAGAGACTTACAATTGGCCCGCCTGGTTTGTAGAACTAGGTAAAATTTGAGAAACGAGAGCATGTATGGAAGAGAATATTGCATACCTCATAAGTGAAATAGTATCTATCAAAGTAAGCTTGCGTTAAGGCTATTCGCCAAGTTAAGTGCAGCCGCTCTCACCTTTGCTTGAAGGTTCCCAAGGATGGGTTGTGGTGGTCGATCAACTGGTCGAAATAGTAAATGGTGTCATAAGGCGGCAATACCTGCGCAGTTCCATTACCCGACCTGTCCGCACAAAGTACATGATTAAAAAAACTGCAAACATCTAACAAAAAGGATAGCTTACCAAACAGGTAGGGCAGAAGGAGCATCTGCCTTAGGAACGGACGGCCTAGGAGGAGTGTATCGTCCTCCCAGCACGCCAGTCGAGCCAACAAGGGCAACAACAAAAGTCACAGCACCGAAGAGACCACGCATCTGGAGAAAACGAGTACCGTTGATCGCTCTCCCCCGCCCAGCCTGGCTTTACATACTCGGCAAGAATCATATGGAGCACAAAGCACACGATTGCCTGTTTGATAGTTGCTTCCGTTACCGGGAGGGGCCTAGTCATGTAGTCCAGTTATCAACGTGCCGGTGGGACGTGCCATGAGGAAGCGCGCTTCTTTGAAGCATGCGATGTCGGGAATCGCTAGTCTTCCACGCGATTGCGCGTAAATTTAACATACACCTTCGCAGTGGAGGCGATCTGCACGAGGTTTCCTGGTTTGATTTCATTGAGTTGTATATTGCTGGGTGTGTTGGTGTACAGGTTGAGACCAGTGTTTCGCCATGGAGCAAATTTAGAAGGGCGGGATAGCCTGAAGCAGTCGCCAGATAGCGCTCAAATATCCATAAGGAGGTAAGAGAAGACAAAGATCTATCTGGTGAAAGCTTTTGACGATGCACAGGTTCAGCGCGGCGAGATCACATCGCTAGATGAGCAGGTTTAGGTTCGAAAGGTGAGCAACGTGCCGATCAAGATAACGTGACCTGGGTGCTAAAATCGGAGTGAATGTGAATTTGAAGTTCCCGCCCAGCTGAGTCTTAGATTGTGCACCCAAAGTGCATACAACGTATCTCGACACCACGCTTGGAAGAAGTCGACCGCTGATATTGGGACGATAGACCATGAGCAAAAAGCGTGATTGGTGAGGGTATATGCGCAGATTTAACGTAAAACTCTGCAACTGCTGACTTTAGTCACCTTCCTGTAGCCGAGACTATTCGCCATGCTATATTCCAAGAAGCTCTACAACGAGTCATCCCTGATCAGACTATAAAATGACCGTTAGGGTAGCTTACACGTGTGATGAATACTGAAGATATTATTCACAAGCCAAGCCAAGAAAAAGCATATGCACGAGGAATAATATTCCACGAGGAGACTGTATGTCAAAGTATTTTAGGCATAAAATTGACGGCATCTAGAGAAGGTAGGACATGTGAACGTTTTTAAGTGCTATACATAAGCAGTTCCGGGGACGAACCGTAAACTAGCTCTATAAGAAGTGGTGGGAAAAAAAGTAGGGAATTAGGTCCTTAAGTATCGAGTTAAAAAATAAGAAACAAACAGAGCAGTTAAAGTGGGTAATGTTCGGCTGAAATTGGGTGGCAATCTCACGTGATGGCTTGGCTGTGCCAGCGCTTGGTAACGGACAGAAGCTTCGGGACGCCGCATCCACAGCCTGCCTCAGTCGACGTCGGAGCTCCAGACAACTCACGCAGTAAAACGCTAGCTCCGCCTACACTGCGGTCTACACCTAACGACCACCACCTCACGATACCGGGTGTTACCCTATCCTTCTCGTCACTCGGTTTTTGACTGCTCATATTCACCACAACGCTTTGCGAGATGGCGATATTCAGGAGAAAGAATAATTCTCAGGATGAGGGTGATGATGGCGAGGGAAAAAAGGGAAAGACTGGGTCGAAGGAGCCTGCCAGTGAGTGTCATTCTTTGCATTAGCGTATCACTGCGGATGGGATACTCGGGTGGAGTTGGTGATCTGAACCGTTTGGCCTTGACGGGGCGAATTCAATTCAAGTCGTACGTTAAAATAAACCACTTGAGTGCGGCTTTACTGTATTTTCATACAATAATGACGTACCAAGTTGATCGGCCAGCACTGGCTCACACGCATCCCACCATCTTCAATGACTAAAATACGCGAACAACGCGAGCTAATAAATCTCACATTAAATAGATACCGCTTTCAAACAGCAACGTTTAAAGGCGTGGCAGCCTATTCTTACCCCTAAGACCGTTCTCCCCCTCCTATTTATCGTTGGGCTGTGTTTCGCGCCCATCGGCGGAGTTTTGATCTGGGGTAGCGGCAAAGTAAGTTAGCTGTGCGACACACTATTTCTCTGGCTTTAACTCGTAATTATAGGTCAGCCAAATAACCCTCGAGTACACGGATTGCGAGAAAGCAGGATCTACACTGACAACTCTCCCGAAATATTCGTACAACATGCGTTCTTCCGACTCATCCGCCACAGTCTCATCTCCACCGCAATGGCAAGCCAAGACCACAACTGAATCGACCACCACCTCCGGCAATCAATGCTTGATCCAATTCGAGTTGCCTGCAGATTTGCAGCCGCCCGTGTTTATGTACTATCGCCTCACGAATTTCTACCAGAACCATCGCCGATATGTGAAGAGCATGGATTCTGATCAGTTGAAGGGCAAGGAGGTCAGCGCTGACACCTTGGATGGCGGTGACTGCAAGCCTCTTGCAGTTTTGGATGGCAAGGTTGTATACCCATGTGGATTGATTGCGAACTCTATGTTCAATGGTGCGAATAGTCTTTCACACGATCTGCAGCTTATTGAAACTACTAAATTAGATACGTTTTCGAACCTCACACTCGGCGGCTCTCAATCCTACGAGTTTAGCAACAAAAATATTGCCTGGCCTGGCGAGGCTCGCAAATATTCTACTCGGCCCGGCTACACAGACCTCACCCAAATTGTGCCTCCGCCAAACTGGCAAAAGCGCTTCCCTCAAGGGTACAACGACACGAATGTTCCCGATCTCAAGTCGGACGAGCATTTCCACAACTGGATGCGTACCGCCGGCTTGCCGACGTTCACGAAGCTGTACGGACGAAACGACGGCACGGTGATGCAGAAGGGAACCTATCAAATCACTGTCGATCTCAGTAAGCACCACTGTCTCGCCTCTTGACCTTTCTTCCTCTCTCTCTATCTTCCAACTACCCGTACTCATGGCTCTCGCGTGTGCAGACTTCCCAGTCTCTCAATATGGCGGAACTAAGGCAATCGTCATTTCGACCGTTTCCTGGATCGGAGGAAAGAATCCGTTCTTGGGTTGGGCTTACATCGCGGTCGCGGCGCTCTTTGTACTTCTCGGAGTTGCTGGAACCGCGAGGCACTTGTTGCGCCCGAGGTGAGTCGACACGGTTCTTGTGGGGTCTATCATGGCATTGACTAACACATTCGGACGACAGGAAATTGGGCGATATGAACATGCTCTCATGGAATCAACCAGCTCAGACTCGATGAGTGAGAACGAGTTTCTGGGGTCGCTGCGGGGGTTGGTGGGAAATATATTTAGATATTGTGGGGAGAACGAGGGTGCTTCGGTAATGTTTGGATCGTCCGTATTCTGCTGTTTCTAGTTCGTGCTTGTGTACTACGATGACAATTATATCTTTCTGATTCTTCTCGTCAGTTGTGGTTCGGATGTCGGGAGCGCGCTCCAACCAATAGGATGCCATGACGGCGTCAAGTACGTAGTCTACCAGGCACTAGACTCGCTCGATGCCGTCGATTGAATATAGTGCGCGCAGCTGAACGCGCTCCAGGACTGATGCGCTCAGGCTTACGGACCGAGTGCCGAACGACCTCGAATCGGCCCGAGAACCGAAGACTTGCTGAACTAATCTAGGACGTTTCTAATTCTGACTTGAACACATCGCCAAGTTGCTGAACTGTTCTTACTATCTGCCGAAGGAATTTCGAATGAGTTTTGGAGCGGGTCTACATAAACCCCGCAGGCGGACTTGTTTTCCCCACAGCTGGCTACCACCTACAGCTTGATCTCCACTTCTCCTCCCCACCTCATTTTCATTTTCATCCATTCACTCCGGGCAGCTCCGACCATGTCTACGTCGTTTTGGAAGAACCCGAGGGCGGGTGCAAAAGAAATTATTGCGGGGGTACGCGAACACAAGCATGCGTAAGTTTAATTTATTATTATGCTTGGAAAACATGTCTGACGAGCGAGCAGCTATATAATGGCAGCGTGGGCTTCAATGGGTGGGATGTACTTTGGTTGGGATGTGAGTTCGCATGAACTGACTATCTGAAAGCTTTACTGACATTCCAACCTATTGCGCAGTCGGGTCTCATCGGAGGCATCCTCTCCGAAACGGCATTCAAGGTGTCTTTTGGCCTTGACAAGACCGAGTCTACAAAGGCACTCGCAGCGCTGAAAGGAAATATCGTCAGCGTACTACAAGCTGGTTCGTGTTTTCTCAACGTTTTCAAACTCACAATCCGTTGGGGGAACTGATTGTTCGACCTGGAATTTCTAGGCTGCTTCTTTGGCGCTGCCTCATCCCTCTATCTCCCGGACCGAATTGGGAGGCGCAACTCGCTTTTACTCGCAACATGCATTTTCTTTATCGGTTCTATCATCCAGGTGCATATGGATTGTCTTCTCCCCCGCATCCTCACTTAGTGACTAAGATATAGTCGACCACGTTGACCCGTGGCCAATCTCAAAGTGCGGGTCTATCACAGCTCTATGTCGGACGAGTGATTGGCGGGTTCGGCGTCGGCTTGAGTAGCTCGGTCATTCCAAGTACGTCACCGCTCGCTTAATTACAGACATCCGGCCGAGTTCTAACGTGAGATTCCAGCTTACATTAGCGAATGTGCTCCCAGGGAGATTCGTGGTCGGCTTGCCGGGATGTATCAGTTGATGAACGTCGCCGGGTAAGTTCTGTTAATTTGTTGGATGATTTCAAAACTCACCGTTTGTGCAGGATTATGTTGAGCTTTTGGACGAACTATGGTCTAGAGTCTAACATGAAGCCGGAAACCAACCCCTGGATTTGGCGGTGAGCACATTCAATGACTATGGTGGTGTTCGGTTCATTGAGTTGCCTATCCCAGAACTGCATTTATCCTCCAAATGCTCCCTGGTGTCGTTATGACGCTCGGAATGCTAACTCAGCCCGAATCTCCTCGTTTTCTGGTTCAGCGAGGCAAGATTGAAGAAGCAGCCCAGTCTTTGGGAAGGCTGCGCGGACGTCCAGCAGATGACCCGGCTGTACGCGGCGTGCTTGCTGAAATTATCGCCGACTTTGAAGGCAAACATCAGATGAGCTTGTGGCAGCAGAGTAAGGCTAGCTTTGCGGACTCCAAGACGTTCTACCGTGTCTTCATTGGTATGTTTCAGTGTTTAGTTGTGCTCTGACGCTTACTAACTCATAATTCCGTCTAGCATTGATCGTGATGTTCTTCCAGCAGTGGACTGGTACGAACTCTATCAATATCTACTCCCCCGAGATTTTCCAGTCTTTGGGCATTACTGGTACCTCTTCTGGTCTGTTCGCTACCGGTATCTACGGTGTTGTGAAGGTCGTGTGCACGGCAATTGGATTGATGTTTGCTATGGAGCAAGCTGGTCGCAAGATTTCGTTGATAGTCGGTGGTCTAATTCAAGCCTTTTCGATGGTGAGTCAACTTCTAGTTTTAATCACGGGGTTTTAATTCACGATGCTGTATAGTACTATATTGGCATCTTCCAAGCCGTGCATACATCCAGTGACGTCGTTGCTGGGTCTTATGTTGCAATTGTATTCGTCTAGTACGTTTTCTTCTGGAAAGCCCCTTTCGGAAGCTCGAACTGACTCCGTGCCACAGTGTGTTCGTTGTCGGCTATAGCTTTGGATGGGGTAGCGTGCCATGGGCTGTCATGGCCGAGTGTGCACCCAACCACCTCCGTTCGCTCGCCATGGCGCTGGGTCTCATGACTAATTGGCTCTTCAACTTTATCATTGCAAAGATTACTCCTACACTTCTGGCAACTGTGAGTCAAGAACTCTAAACTATGACGATAGGTTGTTGATAGTTCCTCGCAGATCGGCTATGGAACCTTCCTTCTCTTTGGAAGCTGCTCGATCATCATGGTTTTATGGGCAGTACGTATAGCCTATAATTCTTCAGCCTGCCTCACGCATCTAACGTTGTAAACTCTGTTAGATCTTCTTGCTCCCAGAAACCAAAGGCATCTCGCTCGAGCACATCCACGAAGTATTCGAGGAGCCCATCCTGAAGCGTTCTCTCGCGGATATGCGTCCCAGTCGCGCACGTGCGCGCCGTGCGGAAGTCTTGCAGGGAACTGCAGAGGCTGATGTGTATGGCCAGATGGAAGATGCAAGTGTGGGGACTGCAGGAACTGGTCCAAAGCGGGACATTGAAGAGATCGAGAATGCAAAGTAAGATTTCGATGTAGAACAAAAGAAGGGCTCGACGCTATGTCGCTCTGGTGTAGATACTTGTTGTATTATAGAATAGCAATTGACTGTATTTTATAACACCAATAATGATTGCATATAACCGGGAGGAGTGGCCCCATGGCTTGTTATTACATTTGTCCACATATTAGTCACCAGACTATAGCAAATGTGATCCAATAATATCAGGCATACCGATATTAGTACAGTAGAGATTCTGACCCGTGAGTAGTCAGCAGTTTATCCGTTATATACCCCGAGTTCGACGATTCAGCCTGCCTGTTTTGGGTAGTGAATCCCACAAGCAGCCCGCGGGGGGGGGGGGGGGGACAAATGTTCTGGCGTTCAATACATTCATATTTGGCTCCGTCGAATGACTACTGGAACGGCGATTCGACCACGCGGCTACGTGCTCATGTATTCTTTAGAACCCAGTATTTCAAAGCGTGCTACCCGTCGGACATGAGGACGTTACCCATTAAATGGCCTTCAGGCTTTATTTTCGAATTTACCAAAGGCTTTCAGCGGATTTGGTTATATACTGTAAGTCAACTGATACTTTCGTATGCACAGCGTCATTCTGGTGGCATTAGCATTGCGGCCTTCTAAATTAATAATGATTCCCAATAGACTATAAGCATAAGACCTATGGCGTCACCGGAAGCTGGCCCATGGAATTATTTCATATCAATCTGAGATGATTGCTAGTTTATACCTAGCGACCGGACAAAACTAGTTAACTTCTCAGGCTGTACCCGGATTTTGGTCACCGAGAGGGTCATATAAGATCCCTGATGCGAGAATACCTAGGAAGGTCCTCACCCCGAAGGTATATAACAGTTGCATCTGCAATAGCTCTTATCTTAGGCCTCTTCCCCCCACTTGCGCCTTTGGCCCTCGTTATGATGATATCTTTCGAACATTTCACGACGTTGCCTTATCCGGTTCAGGAGCATATAGTCGACTTAGTAGATGATATTCAGACATTCCTAGCCTTGGCTATTGCAAGCAAGTATCTATCAACCCTTTCGTACCGAAGCCTATATGAGAGGTATGTTCTATCTGACTGAGTGTATTAGTACCCGTACTCATATCCTTTTGGTAAGGCTTGACTTTACCGTCGAAAATATGGGGAAGAAGCGTTGGCCACATCACCAATATTTCATTCAGATTAGCAATGTCCGCTATCACCAACGCATAGTAGTTTCAAACCTCATGTGTTATCCGCATCTCGGAGGTACGCCTAGTCTGAGGTTGCGCTTAAACTCGGATTTATTGACCTTGTCTTTCAGTATTCACACGCTCGTTATCTTGGGAGATTTCAGACAATTATTCATGGCAGTATGGGCTCCGATTACCTACGGACAAAGTTTGGTCGGCTTTCGAGACGCTAGGCGCAGTACATACACTGGACCTCAAAGTTGACGTTGGAAACGAAGAGCCTGCGTCTGAAATCCCGCTGTTTCCGAACTTGCAGATCGCTCGTCTTGAGGTAAGCGCTCTCAAACCGGTCTGATCGGCCTGAACTACTCAGACCGTACTGATTATCTATAAAGGGCCAGTTCCCGAAGGGGACACTAGAGAAGATTCTCCATACATCACCATACATTCGAGAGCTGCGTATCGTTGGCAAGGATACAGCGGAGCATAGGGGGTATCCCCACTCGATAGGGGTAGACATCACGCCCTTTCTACAGTCTAGCATCGATAATGGCGCATTTCCTCGCTTGCAAGTCCTGGAATTGTGTGTGGCTAAAAGAGCAAAGCTGGACGTCGTAGCTCAATTCCTGGCGAGCCATTCCCGAACTCTCGTCCATTTGAGCCTTGAGCTTGCCGAATCAGCCAACGTCCCCGACGAATGGTTCCAGGATAGCCTTTTGCCACTTTTTCAGACCAACAATTGGCTAATCCTGAGGTGGGTCTCCTTGGCTCATGTCCCTCTACCTTCGGTGAGTGTCTTCCATGCCGTAGATGTTGAGTCAACTAATGTTTCTTTGAACAAAGAATAGCAAGGATAGTATTTTCGGTTGCTGTGATTCTCTCTTAGCATTTAATGTTAGATGGAGCGAGAACGGAAACTTACACTCACGTTCATATATTCGCGAAGAGTGAGCTCTTCTCAACATGCGTCCTACCCTCTTGCTGAAAGCGGCAAGCAGGGTACTTTGATGAAAGTTGATAATAATTTGTGCATACATTTACTATAATTTCGTTTATTTCTATTAGGAGTAGTATGTGAATTACTTCATTTCGGACTAACTCTCATCAACTGAAAGTCATTTTGACCATGTCTCGTCTTGTGGAAAGTGTTGGGGGTAATACAGGAAGGTATCCCTAGAATGAGCGCAATAATCTGAAACGAATCAGACGGTCGGGTGTGCATGTTAAGCCACTAGGTAGGTAAGATCTTGATGTGCACGTTGGTCAAGCGCGTGGTATCCCAACCATGAGTTAGGGAGCAGCTGTCCATACAAAGGATCTGTTGGCTTGGGGAATAACTCAAGGCTGGAGCTGACTCAAGTCGGGCAATGTTCAATACTTGTAGTACGTAGTTCTCTACCATGTGCCCAAGTACAACATCTTGAAAGGGAGCTGGGCCAAGCACTTCAAACGGGGGCGGCCTGCTTTAGGATAAAATAGCACCCTTCCGGGGTGGCCTAACAAAGGTAATTCAGTAGGAACATTGGATAACAAGTCTCAGGCACGTCACTCCGAGGGTGCACGCATGTTGGTTTAGGTAAAGAAAGTGGCGTGAGGACTCGGGCACAGCGACAAGTCGGTTCTGTGCAGTATAGCGCATAGCACTAGGCTACTAAGCCCAGGTAGAGAACCATGCCAGCGAATGATTCCAAGGCTCGCTAGGTGGTTCCATCAACCGTTGCGACCGACCGCACAGCCTCTGGCAACCAGCTCCTGAAATACGATAATGGCCACAGTATCAGCCTGAGGCCAAAGCGTACGCAGATCGGAGCATGCAATTGAAGGGAAAGACAACAAGCCTTGCAACATCCAATTCTAGACCGCACGGGACTCAGGTATAGTGACAGGAATACTCTAAATTTGGTAGGGCGCTAATCTGTCGAGTTCCTGTTGTTTATATAGGTTTGGTCATCAGTTCAATGAGCTCGGGCGAGCGACGACCATCACCTCTCTGTTTCCGTTTCCCTCCGCCGACGCCCTTCCTCCCTCACTCCCGTTCTTAGCCTACGAAATCTTAAAAACAATACCGCTCGTATTCACCTTCCTATCGTCAGTTTTTCGCCCTCCATTGCTGTTTTTCACGGGGCTGACCATTGTTCGCTTGCAGCCTCATCACATCACGAACAACATGATTAGTGTCTTAGCTGGTATAAGATATGCGCTTTTTGGTGAGCCTGGCTGTGTTTTTAGTCAACAGATCGTCGTTCTGATATTCGTCTTTTAGCGCTGTACACAATTTACTCCGGCGTGCTTGTTACCGCCGCTGCGTGGCACCTCGGTCTCGCCAACACCATCGGAGCTTCCGGTTTGTTGCATCATCTTTACTGTTACTTGTATGCTGAACCGACATGATCCCGCTCTAGTTCAACTGGACCAGTTCGTCATCTTCCTGGGTGCATTTGGTCTCCTTTTCATCCTCTCAATGTAAGCCACTCCCTCTTAGGCGCCGCCCTGTCAACCACTCACCAGTCTGTAGCTCGTTCATCGACACTCTCCGCAAGCACGCTGTCACTTCTGCTGTGTGGTTTGAACTTACTTGGATTGGAGTGTTCTGGGTCTTCTATCTCGGTATTTACATTCCCCCGGAGAAGTTGGTTGTTGTCTGATCGCACCCTTCAGCCGCTGCTTCCGCTGCCACAGCCATCGGGCCTTCCACATTTTGCGACGTTACAATGGTCGATGTACTCGGGTGGAAAGATGCTTGTGTCGCGATGAAAGTGATCATTGCATTCACCTGGACTGGCACTATCACCTGTATGTTCGTCTTTGACGTCTTTAGTCCATCATACTAATAATTCATATAGTCCTCATCCATCTGTTCACCCTCCTCGTCCTCAGTCTTCTACATGCTCCTCAGTCTCCCGGTATTTGGCACGCCGGTGTCCGTGATTTCCCGTGGACGGACTTCACCGCTCGCCCTTCGTTCCGTAACTCTGTGAGTGCTAAAGGTGGTGTGCGCATGGGAAGCGAACCGAGCAGTCCTGCCAAGTATCACTACGACCGTCGCATGACCGGAGAACTTGCCGCTGCACCTGTCACCGTTCCTGCGCAGCCTGCTCCAGCTGTTGCACCGATCCATGCAAGGATGGCAAGCCGCCAAGAGGCCCCGTACATGGCCCATCCGTTTGCGTCCGCGGCGGTCACCCGAGCAGCACCCGCACGCGACTTGGAATCGGCTCAGGTCTACCAATACAAGCCCGAACGCAACCCTCACTCGAGGACACAAAGCCAGGCGATTATCGAGCAGTTCCGTGCGAAGAGCGGAAACCGGAACTCCAGCCAGCCAAGATCGCCGGTCCGTGCCTTGCCCAAGGTGCCGCATCATACCGAGGGTGTCAAGCCTCTGCAGCTCGTGCGCAAATTGCCTGAGCCGCAGCAACAGTCCTTGTACCCGCTCCATGTTGCATCGAGCATGACCAACCCTTCGCAGTCCTCGACCATCTCCTACAACCAGGAACCGCAGCCTCTCGGAGACTGGCCACGCCGCAACCCACCATCAGATCCTCGTCGTCAGCGAAACGCTGCTCCGCCAGCATTTGAGCGATATGCCGCGAACATCCCGAGCGCAGGGCCAATGACAGCATCGGGAGCACGAGAACGCGTCGCTAGGCGAGATTCGGCTGAGAGCAACATCAGCAGTGGAGGAAGCGTAGACAGCAACGGCGTCGCCCGCAGGAGGGATGGGCGGCCCAAGCACAGGCCACCTCCTCTGGACTTTTCGAAGTTGAACGCGGGCCGTCAATAGAGCTTCGTCTACCGTCCATTTCCTTCTTTTTTACGCTTTGTTGCACCTGTCACTCGCTTGTCTGCTTTCTCTGGTGTGGATCATGGGAGCTGGTTGTGGGCCTGGTTGGGTCGAGTCGGGGGTGTTGCTGATGGGCGTTGTATTTTGTACACGCAAGCATGCTTGTCCATTATTACACTAGTTGTACTACGTGATTGAATATTAGCCTTACGGCGTAGGGATTCTGCTATATTGTTCGTTGAATTTCTTAGGGTCTCCGAGAAATAAGCGCACGGGCAAGTGTTTTACATTTAGGATAGGCCGTTGGAATACATTGGAGGTAGGGTTATAATTGTAAAGCCAAAACATACATCTGCCACATTGGAGCTTCTCTCGTTTGAGTGTGCGCAAACGTAGGTTATTTCCTTGCGAATGTGATCTGCAAACAAGAAGTTCGTAAGTGAAGTACCATCCATATTTCCTCGTCAATGTTACCTTGATTTTGCCCTCGCCATCCAACTTGTAATTGTGTAACGCATCCTTGGCCACAGTAGCCGTCGACTCGTCCACAAACTCCACGAACGCAATATCCTTCTTTGTGGGAATCATACGGACTTCGCTCAGACCTGGATACTGGCCGAACAATGCCATAAGCTGGTCTTGGCGAACGTCGATTGGGAGGTTTTGCAGGAAAAGAATTTTGTTGGGTGGTAGGTACTCGTCGGGCATCTGGACTGCTGCACGGCGTGGTGCGGGAGCTGTGGTCGATGGGTTGGTTGCTTTGAGTAGAATAAAGCCGTCAGGGTACAATTGGTACATGAAAGGAGGAGAGTAGCGTACCATCTGCTGCAGCTGTCCGCTTTGCCTTTCGTTTGCGGTGAGTTGGGTTATCCCATCGAGTGCGACCTATAATTAAATAAAATTCAATTGGCGACAACAAGCAGGCGCTAATCCCATACGTACGTTTCTGTGCTTTCCGCGTGGTAAAATGTTGATCATAGTGTTCTTGGTCAAGCGCTTTTACTACTGCGTCCGATCGACTCTTGGCGAAGGATATTTGCTAGAATCAAAAGACAAGAAATTAGTGGAAAATCATAAAGGTCAAGAGCAATGTTGCTGTGGCTGGCAAACACTTACCATTGGTTTCGCGTACAGGGGGAAGTTTTTGACCTCTTTCAACGCCTTTGCGGCGACTTCTTTGGATTCAAACGACACAAATGCCTGCCCTCGCATCCGCAAATTCCCGTGCGCAACCACATCCAGTATCTTTCCGTATCCTTTGAAAAGTGACCGTAGTGTCGACTTCATCTCTAATAATGTACGTAATTTAGCTAAAAGGCCGACCAGAATGACTACAAATAGACGTACGTTCAATATTTATCTTCTCATTCAGATTCTGAATATATAACGTCTCTGATGCGTCAACTGGGAGGCCAGTTACTGGGTCGATAGCAGGTACAGGCGGTGCAACCGCAACTGGTACTAGAGGTACCACTCCATCGACATCCATAGCATTTGCATTAGGAGGAACAAAAGTTTGGCCGGGTATTTGGGGAACCTGTGCGACTTCAGCCATAGTAGCGTCGTATATAGGTGGTGGACAAGCGCAAGACAGGCGTTGGATGAGCTAAGCTCAGCGCTTCTTCGCCGCAATATGGATCTTCCGACCACGACGCAAATACCGGAGCTTTCAGACCAGACGAGGAGTCTGCTGGCAAAAGGTATGACTAGCTTAATTACTCTACTCAAGGCCAAGCTGTACTAACATGATATTAGCCAACCTAAAAAATTACATTGATATTGTTACCCTTTCAGCGTCAGATCTTGCCACCAAGCTCCATGTGCCACTTGAACGAGCTCAAACGGTGCTTAAACATGTTCACGCTGCCTACGCGCCTACTGCAAGTATAGTTGATTTGGAAAGCTTGGAAGATGATACCGACGAATATGTGACGGGACGTACGTTTACCACTGGTGATGAAGGCCTGGACAACCTGCTAGGTGGCGGAATTGTTATCGGCCAGGTCACGGAAATAACTGGCGAGGCGTAAGTACAACAGAAGTCATTATATATTGCTCTAAACAAGACAGAGCTGCAGTGCTAGCGGCAAGTCCCAGTTGGCACTTCAGCTCTCATTGGCAGTCCAACTCCCTGAAGCCGATGGAGGTCTTGCAGGATCGGCTTTACACTTGACCACTTTGAACCGCCTCAGCACCTCTCGTCTTCTCGATATGATCAAGGCGCATCCTGTTTTTGCCGATCATCACCCAACAGTCACTCTTGACAACATATCAACCCAACACGCATCCGATATGGACAGACTTACTGTTCTACTGGTGTCTCTCCTTCCAACTCACATTTCTGCATGCCAAACTCGCGGAGCTCCTCTGCGACTACTTGTCATTGACTCACTAACTGCTGTGTTCCGCGACAACCCGGCGAATCAACAAACCTCGCAGACCTTATACACACGTTCAGCATCTCTCAACGCTATGGGCTCAATGCTTCATCGAATTGCAAGTACACACGGAATTGCAGTGGTAGTCATCAATGACGTTACAGACGTATTTTCCTCTAATCCCGGCAACAATACCGAGTCGGAGGAACTCCTATATCGTGAACAATCTCGCTGGTTTGCACGCGCGGGCGGCGTGTCAGGTGAAGAGCGCCACGAAGCTGCTCTCGGCATGGTCTGGTCGAATCAGATCCACAGTAGGATTCTGCTGGCGCGTACTGGGCGAAGACGACACATTGAACATCCACGAATCTCTGAAGGAGACCCAGGCGACGAAGACGCTGTGCTAATTCGTCGTATTTTCTTACTATTTGGACGATCAGTTGAGGATGAGGTTCCCGCGCCATCGATGGATTTTATCATTTGTGCACATGGTTTGAAAACGGTACTGTAGGCTGGGTAATAACAATGGGAAACAGTTGTCCAAGAGTTCTCGGCGTTGTAAAGATGCTACCATGACAACTATGATGAATACAGTGATAAACCTTTCAGAGCTCTCAAGGCTTAGGAGCGACATATACTTGAAGATAAAGCTATTGTAGCAAGGCAACCATCGCATATATCAGTTGGTCGCGTCGAGCTGTTCAAGTGCTGTCCTAACTGACCGAAACCCAAGCAAACGCCTACAATTACTGGCATATTTCATCCTTTCAGACTTTGTTTTGGTCCCCGATCAGACTGAACATAGAAGTCCTTGGCGCGCACATAAATCCACGAATCCTCAATCAACCTAGCCTTTGCACGCTACACCTACCCTTCTATCCACGAACTCGCAGGACAAATCCATCTTCCAATCTCATGCAGTCCCCTCGTTCACTCTCTGAGAGACAAGCCTGGCACTGGATCTCGGCACTTCGTCTCGTTGCCGCAGCAATCGCGCTCCCTTGCGCCTTTCTCTTGTTCCAGGACCAAAAATATGGTCTTCTTATCATGAGTGAGGTTTTCTCGTCTACGGTTTAAGATGTTTTCTGAGATTTTGAACCCTCGTACATAGTTCCATGGTTGCTCGTAGTTACCACAGACGTACTCCTGTAGGCCCCCTATGAAATCAAGAATGAATTTCCAAGTACTAAAATACTAAAAGGTTAACCGTTGACCTTTGGCGTACATCTATCTTTAGCACTTCTTTCTTCGCGCAGCTTGTTTTCACTTCAATAGCCGCCATCGCCTTTGGTAAGTTAACGGCCCGGCGGACTCAGTGCAGCAAACATACTGAATACATTTATGGGGTTCGACCAGTCGTCTACGTAGCTCTAATTATTCGAAATAATAGCTCCGGGCAACAACTTGTTGTCATTGTGGTTCCACACATCTTTGCGACACTCTACTCACTTGGTCTTTCTATCTCGCTTTCTCTTGCCTTTCGCAATGCCCGCGCTTCCGACCCCGAAGTTCGCTGGACAGTCAACGGAAAAGATCTATTAGCAGGCACAGTTGACACATCCTTACGAACACCCCTACGAACAGGTCTTATTGGAAGACCGCGCCCCACCAACTTGTGCTCTCAAGTTATTCCTACACGCAGAGACATAGTCGGCTTTGGCGCCATGGTGGGGCCTTATTTTGTTAAATTAGTCTTCCGACGAGTCAGGTAATGTCATTCCCCATTTCAGTCTATCATATTTTTTTTGACAAGGAAAACCACAGTCTTGTTGAATCGAAGAAGTAAGCAGCCGCGCGCAACCTGTTCGCTTTGTTCGCTATCGCTGCCATCGTGGTACGAGCGGTAACTCTACTTACACAAGCACAGTCCGAGGTGTTCGAGACGAAGATTCATACGGAAGATTGCCAAAAAGATTGGAACGGTGTGCTGAAGATGAAGGACATGAAGATTCTAGTGGTTCGTCATTATTGGGATCTCCCACTGTGCCAGTCATAGCATACTAATACCTATGATCAGAGGTACTTTGGTGACGAATATTTTACAAGCTATCCAAGAACTCACCAGAACCTCGCGTTGAACGTTGGTGTACAAAACACTAGAGGAGCGCTCGGTTAGTTACCCCTCAAATTCAAACTCGTGACTTTAGTACCGACCTAATTATGTTAGTGGTGTGCTTGTGGGATGGTTCTTCTATCCCTACCATCTGGCGACTACAGGAGTTGCAACTGGCTGGTTTGGTTCGGTGAGTTGCTATCAAGAGAACAACTCAAGTCAGCCAGGTCAGTCATCTGTTTCCATGTGGGCTTCGTTACCTGAAAGTATTTCTGGCTTGTTGTAGCCCTACTCCTCAGAGAAATCACGTACAACTTTACGTTAACATTCCGCAATAATTCATTGCAAAACGTGTTGCGGCCGCCACAAATGTGGCTCGCTCACCTTCCCGAGTCTAGCTTTGACCATTATCGTGATACGCCTGCCGTACCGTGGCTCGTTTCGTCCTGGCAACTCGCCCCAGGCTTTCATCTGGAGGCCGAGACGACAATGGCAAAACGTAAATTTATCACTTCCACGCTCATTCGCGATGTTATCGGGGGCGCAAAGCCAGTAAATAGTTCAGGATTGTCTTACTATGGGCGCATATATTCACTCTGTTTTTAATAGCTCTACGAGACCGTCCCTATATTTCCAACCAGTACGTTTGACTTCATTTGATTCGTCAAAATTGACGATGTAGTGTTTGTTTATGTGCACCATTAGCAACGATTCAATTCACTCCGATTAACAACAACTCAATAGCAAATGGAGTCATCAGACCAGCCTTGCGGCCTGTTTTCTCTCCGTCCACTTCTCGAAAGGAGATCCAGGACCTGCAGGGAGCACAGACACCGATGCCCATTACCTGCGAGGTAGTCGAAGACTATAGATCTGGCACCGCATTCGACGCGCTAGGTTCTATCGGTGGTCTCTTCGCTATATTACAAGGCATACACCTGTTGCTGTTTGGTCGGCCACTATTCTGGAGCATCGCAGGTAACGTACTGCTAGCTATTTTGCTCAGAAAGTGTTATACTCATACTCGACCTCTACAGGTGCAAAACTAATTAGCCCGTTCGGCTTGTTCGGTCGATGCTCTTCGCAAGGCTTCCGTCGACGACTGCGAGACCACTACTCCGTCCCCCCTGCTCAATTTGCGGAAGACTCAAGAGACCTAGAAACTATTCGCATCACTTCGTTTCTGAAAGACTTTGTGATTGACTTTGGGCCAATTGAACGAGAAGAGCCGAAACCAATAGGCTTGTCGAGTTTTACAAACAACTCTATTGAGAAATATGAGGATCAAGACAAAGAGCTCGGAAGTCGAGTGTAAGTGTTATCTTGTGTAAACTTATGCTTATTTAGGTGGCTGATAATTCGTGGTCTAGTGAGCTACTTCCGGTGCTTGACTTCAGTCCGCGCGACCCAAAAGCAGCATAGCCATAATCAGCATTCTAGATTGGACATAGCCGTTCTATGACACTGGATTTTTGGAAAATTTCAATGGCTGCCTTCAATGAAAACGCGATGTATTTTCTTGCCGGCGATCAAGTTATTTGTGTTATATTGGAATGTATAGCCATGTATGCATGTCACGTGATAAGTGGCAAATGTTATTTTAGCTATCTCAATTCCGAATAAATCGTGCTCCGACTGGCTTTACGTACTCCAAAGACCAGTGCCAGCGAGCCTCGGCATAATACACAGACTTATCGCGGCCGATGTTTTGTTGAAAGTGATCCAAGGTCGAGGCGTGTATAGTTCATTTCGGAATAAACTTTGCAGCGGAGAGCAAGGACACTGTGTTCTGTTAATCGATAACACACTGACGGATTATGATAGTTGGTGACCGAGTAACACTCAAAAATCTATTAGGTGACTGAGTCTCTTGAATATTACATACCCGTTTCCATCTCATTATCCATAGCAATCAGTAGTCACGACCCAGATGCTAACGTTCGGCGCCGCCAGGAGACACACTACCAGTACGCCATACACCAACCCTTGCAGTCATGCTTGAGTATGGCATGGAAAATTACTAGCTTCGATACGTTTCTCCACATTAAAAAGTTGAAACTTGATCGACCGACGCACTCCGCGACCATGCGTCGCGGGCCAACGTGGTCAACCTTGTGCCCTCATTTGGCGGACCCGCCCTTCTAGATCTGTTCAGCTCTCCCGGGCAAGGTAAATTTGACCAAAGGCCTTTGTGCGAAAATCGCCGACGCATCTATCCGCTGAAACTTACGAGCCACAGTCAGAATGGCCTACCTTTTGAGGCGCAGTGTCCTCATGGTACTCCACATCCTGTTGATCATCGCTAGGGATGTGTGACCATATCCCTCGCGGGTCTAGCAGGATGTTCGATACGAGTTATCTGATAGTTCTCATAAATGGTTACCAGCACCACTATAAAGAGCGGCGAACATACGAAAGGCAGCCATACTCGAGCAACAAGGATGTACAAACCCCTCCGCGTTACACTTTTGGCATTTGCTTTCTTCAACTCTGTCGTAGGGCAGATGCTCTATCCCTCATCTCCACTTATCCAGTTGAATTCTATGGCCTCTCCTTCTATTAGGTAGGTTTCAGTCTGTCCGTTTGATCTGGGCACGACTGACATGTTGCCGTTGTTGTTACTCAGTACACTGAACGGAACGATTGAAATATTGACAATGTGCCTCCTTCAGCTAATCGACAGCCAACATCCCAACGACAAGACACTGAAGAGGTACCTGGTTTTTATGTCCGACCCTACATGTGCTTACAGAGTTCGTTCAAGGCACCCTTTGACTGACAAACGAGTACTGTAAGTTGCTCCCCTTCTTTTTTAGCACACAAGTCTCAAGTATTTACATCTACACCCGAAATATAAAACGAAAGTGGTAGGTTAATCGAGTACCTGAATCCATACGCCGTTGATCATCTGCTCTTAGAACTCATTCAGGCAATTGCGCCTTCAAGCGAGCCACCAGTACCGACCGTTTTTCGTCCAGACATTTCTCCATCTGCTCAGGTATGAGCCTCCTACCATGAATCATATGCACATGCTGCAGCTAAGCTATTGTTGCCTTCCAATCGGTACTTGTAGCCACGTTTACTGGGCACTAGCAGTGTCAGCCGCAAACCTCAGAGTCGGGGCGTGAACTCGTTCTTTGCCATCGTAAATCGTAGGTCATAAGTTGTCTGTTCATTTCGCCGACTTACCTTATATGATGGAACTAGATTCAACGGGTTCGTGGCTGGAGGAGGGTGTCAGCTCTGATTTTTTCGACCACCAGCCTACCAACCTCTCAGTAGTTACCATCCTGGATGGCCTCAGCCATATCGCTGCCGGTTTCAGACGAGTGGGGCAGCTCAATATTCGCGCCAAGTGGCAAAAAGAATCTCAAAAAGCGAAGAAATTCCAGCAGTGGCAGTTGACGAGGGCGAGAGCTGTCAAAGGGGCAGAGGGAACTTGGGTTGATGTCGATACAGGGCTGAAATTACTCACATTCGTATCGGCTATTTCACCCATCATGTACAGTGATTTTGCTAGTACCCACCTAGGGGCTGCTTGCTAGGGGAGCTAGACTACTACTGCGCACAACGCGCGATGCCAAGGGCGTGCATAGTTTAGGAAAAGCCCCTTCGGAGCACATGTTTTATTCTAGTCTTGGAAGTGCTTGTATCGTATGTTGCTATAAGAGAAAAAGTATCCCGGCTTATGTATGCGTGTCCGACTACGAGACGAGCCGCGTGAGACATGAGCTCTGGCTCCAGAGTGACATGCAGCGGCGCTTATTTATTTTCCTTGACTTAGTGGTTTCTTGATCGATCGACCCTTACACAGAGCATGGTATTGTCGGGCCATGTAAAACGATACAATATTTGTAGATGTGACAGGTATACTACAACTGAAAGCACTGCACGTACAAAAAGCAACAAATCACATAATAACACAATCCTTATCTTTCTCCTTCTTCGTCTTCTTCCCAGCCACAGCCAGTTGGTCAGCGGTCGTGCTCTGACTAGGTGAGATCCGCATGTTCTCCATTTGGGTGATGGGGACCTGACCGCTATTTCGTTGTTGGTATTGAGGCGCGTAGACGGGTTGTCGTGTATTTGTATCGCGCTGTTGTCGGTCTCGCTCTTCGGCTTCGACTCTCCGTCGCTCATACTCCTCTTCCTCGGCTTGTAGCCGCCGTGCAATCTCAAAGCTGGAATTAAGAGGTGGGTAAATAAATCAGGATAAAATTGTGAACGGAACTTACTCAGAAGATTCAGTTGCAAGTGCTTCAACTTGTGCCTGTTCTCGTAACGCCTGGTCTGCAGTCTGACCAGCATAATCTCCACCAGCAGTATTTGCAGGTTTAAACCTCGAATCAACAAATACAGATCCAGAACCATCCACGTCACATAAGCTCTAATCAAAAACAAAATTAGTAGTTTATAACATTTCAACAGTATGGACGAGACGCAGCGTACCTCCCAAGCAATCGTACCCTCATTGGCGAAATTAGCATCTGTTACAAGTGTCCACAAAGACTCCTGCCCATGTTCATCTATTCTCTTGTACAATACACCTAGATGCGAGTTTCTGAACAAGCATACGAGTTCACGTGCGTGCATGTCGGAAAAGAGGGATTCGAGTCCGTGATACGTGAGTTGAGTCGGGTTCGTCTCGAGGAAATCTCGGACGAGGAACGCTACACACATTGAATCAGAGACGCAACATTAGCATGCTTAAACAAACTTACCGTTCTCAATCATCTCCCGTTCCTCTGGACTCTTTGCACCGCCTCCGTCCTCACTATTCTGCTCTCCCCCACTAGCCCCACCGCCTCCAACGCTCTCGACCAACGCCCCGCCCATAACCGCATCGCAACTAGCAATAAGAGTCGTTGCAGCATCATAATCGCTAACTTTCTCGAGTACTTTGTAAACTTGTTCCGCTTGAGGGTCTGCTAGCCAGCCGTGCACGAGTCGAACGCGGGAGAGGTTAAATAGTGTCATTGGATGTGTGGGAGAATGTGTGGAATGGGAAAAGGAGGTTAGGGAAGTGAAGACTGGGTTCAAGTCCATACCGCCTGTAGGTGTGACATATGTGAGAGGCGCGAAGAAGACACAGAGAATGTTCATGCGAGTATTTTTGAGTAAAAAGCAGTGGAAGTGTTGCGTGAATACAGATTCTACGTGATCTAGTGTGATACTTACGTTGAGTATGAGGAAGTGTCGACAGTGCTTTAGCCAAATCATCCGAGGTCGGATCCAACATTGGGGAGGCTAGTATATGGTCTGCAACCAGTTCTGCTAGATATTCGTATCTATGAGACAATTAAAATTAACATGGTTTTCGCGGTACCTCAACCGGCGCTAATAACATACCCCACGCTTTTCCTGCTAGGTGGCTGGATGACAATGTCACCTCTCAGAATAAGGATGTTGCCTGTCAGCAAATATTACCGACGTGCTTTCAGGATTCGTGTCATTGAGCAAAACACAAGTTGAACTTACACAAAGCAATTAATCCACACGGTCCATTCTCATTCTGTGTAATAATCCGAACCACCGGCCTAGTCTCATCATCAGGCGGCCACTCGAGCTCCTTTAACCTCCAAACATCAGCTGCAGACCGCCGTGCAGCCTCTACATCCTTGCGCGCCGGCTTGGGTTGAGACTGAGGTTGAGGCTGTGATTGTTGTGAACTAGATTCTGGTTGCGGTTGCTGCGGGGGTGGTGACGGAGTCGAAGGTGCGGCTTGAGAGGGGTCAGCAGGCGTAGGATCTTGAGAAGGTTCAGGTTCGACTTTGATTTCTGTCATAGTCCAGGTCAGGTGTGTGGTGGTCAAGAAGGTGCGCCGTGTGAGGCGTAGCTTGACTTGCCGTAACGAGTCGTAATTGGCTTGGATCTTCACGTGATTGAGACCCCGCATTCAAGCGCAGATCATAAATATTACGAGCCAAAGATGCTCGATGCGTGGAATATTCAAACGCGTAGAGGATGTCAGATGCGTCTGGGAGCATTGAATTTGCTTATTAGGCAGAATTGATTTTTAATTTTGAAGGTTGAGGATTGGTACAAGTACAGTGCTGCGACGAAAAGAGTCCTGGCTTGTAAACACATTACACACGTCCTTGCGGATGCTCATCCCTGTCTGCCTTGACCTTGAGAAGAGATATTAGCTAAATATCTACAATAGAAAATAGAAAAACTCACCGCATCCTCACTGCCAGTGTGTGTAGATGCACGACGGGCCTGCTCCGCCTTGGCACCTTTGTCAGATAGTTTACCCTGTGCTTCGTTGGGATCCGTAGCAGCAGCTTCCGAGAAGGCATCAGCCACGTTCTTTACTGCCTTTTTCATGGTACCCAGCGGCCCCTGGATAGTATCCTTCAGATAAGGTGCGTTTGTATGCTCGCGAATCTGGTCAGTCAAGCTATCGGGATGCTGCTTCTTCAGGTAATCAATGGTACTGCTTGTCATCTCCTCGGGAGTACCCGTCGATTTGTCGGCCTGGACCGGGTGTGATTCTTGTGAGCGGCGATGACGGATATACACCGGGTATGAGCTCACCTTGACGTGGGCCTCTGCATGAGTCGCGAGCTGCTCGTTCCATCCTGGCGCGTGCTTTTGAGTCGACTCTTGCTTTCCCTGAAGGTTCTTGTGCTTTTCGCGCTCGATGATCTATGGGAGTGTAAGCATGGGTTGAGAGCGGCAATTCAGATAGACTTGGATCTCACCTCTGGGTCATCAGTCATACGACTATGACGCGTGCGGGGATCAGATGAATCCTAGGACACACACTGATCTCACTTACGATACATATCTACAAAGCTATTAGCACACGAATATATAAACTACGAGCTAAGCTTACCGAGCAGCAGCAATGGGAGCAATGTTGCGCTGAATGGCAACTGCAGGGCGGATGGCGCGACTGAAAAGTAGGGACATTTTGGTGTGGTTAAATTGGGGTGGTCGTCAGTGGATGATCTCCGTCCCAGTCCCGCTCTTTTATACGCGAATCACACTCGATGGAACAGGAAAATCAGAGTTCGCTCATTGACGTCATGACCAAGCTCTCGGCGCTTGATGAGTGGCAGTGTCTTGTCACGTGATGGCCCGAGACGAGCAAACTAGGAGACTAACTTAGCGATCACCCAACGATAACTTGCCATCTGCTGCCCTTTGCAATTCCACGCAAGGCAGTAAAATACAAAAGACTTGTCTAGACTTTTTATACACTTGAATACTTAACACTAAAGTCATGGCGGACCCCCAGGAGCTCGACGGCTGGATCGCCCAGCTCGGCCAGTGCAAACAACTCAGCGAGGCTGATATCAAACGACTATGCGAAAAGGTATATCTATTTCCGCTTTTAATTCTGTTGCGACGCGCTCGTGTGAGGCTGCGACGCGGGGTGTTTGCGGGGCGCAGGGTTTGGAGCGCGTCGTGACGAATGGCTTTGATTGATTACCCGTCATGCTGATTGTCTATTTTGTTTTCGAAATATTTATTTAGACACGAGAAATCCTGATGGAAGAATCAAACGTGCAGCCTGTACGGTGCCCGGTCACCGTCTGTGGCGACATCCACGGCCAGTTTGTACGTACCCCTTGTCCGCCCTTTTCTCGGGGCGCTATCCTCAACACCCCGGCGCGCGTAGCACGATCTTTCTGAGCTGTTCCGTATTGGCGGCAACTCGCCAGATACCAACTACCTCTTCATGGGCGACTATGTCGACCGAGGATATTATTCTGTCGAAACCGTCACCCTGCTCGTCACCCTCAAACTCCGATACCGCGACCGAGTAACTATCCTGCGCGGAAACCACGAGTCCCGACAGATCACCCAGGTCTACGGATTCTATGACGAGTGTCTCCGTAAATACGGCAATGCCAACGTGTGGAAGTATTTTACCGATCTCTTCGATTTCCTCCCCCTAACCGCCCTCATTGACAATCAAGTACGTGGATCACTAGATAGCAGACCTTGCTTCCGGAAGCTCACGCACACGATAGATTTTCTGTCTTCATGGAGGTCTTTCTCCTTCCATTGATACCCTTGATCATGTCCGAGGCATTGATCGTGTGCAAGAAGTTCCACACGAGGGCCCAATGTGCGATCTCTTGTGGTCCGACCCAGACGACCGCTGTGGCTGGGGTATATCTCCTCGTGGTGCTGGATACACCTTTGGGCAAGATATCAGTGAGGCGTTCAACCATAATAATGGTCTGACGCTCGTGGCGAGGGCTCATCAACTCGTGATGGAGGGTATGCCCATCAACCATTTATATATCCCCGCAACTAACCCATGCTCCACTTTGTAAAGGCTATAATTGGAGCCAAGATCGAAACGTTGTTACGATCTTCAGTGCGCCCAATTACTGCTACCGCTGCGGCAACCAAGCAGCAATCATGGAGATTGACGAGAAACTGTCATACACATTGTGCGTTACGGCTATAACCAGGCTTCCCTTCATGTTCGCAATAACTAATGGTTTAATTGTCTAGCCTTCAATTCGACCCTGCACCTCGCGCTGGCGAGCCTCTTGTTTCAAGGCGCGTTCCGGACTACTTCCTGGTAAGCTCTTTCTTCTTCAATACTCCCAATCGCCCATCCTTCCGCCCGCCCATCTGCTTCTCGCTTCCGACGGCGCATACTGACGATCACTTTTACCTTTACAGTAATAAATCCATGTACTTACATACATATTCATGTGCAATTCCCATTGTTTTTTTCTGCAATTATGTGACCTTGGTTGATACCCCAATCAATAGGAGGTTGATTATCAGTAGTAGCAAAGGTGGAATGGAAAGGATGACAGTGACTGTGTTTAATTCCGGCCCATCGTTGTTCTGGTCCTGGTCCAGGTCAAGTGGGCGCATCACTAGCGCTTTTCACACAAGGTGAGCACCACATGTTTCGGCGGTATCGTCAATAAATGGTATAGGCCCTAAGCTACGAATGCACTATAAATGCGTACCCTCCCGGACAAAATAATGCCCATCTCAACCCACCATGCACACCCTAGGATCGCCCATGAGCTCTGTTGCATCTCTACTACCCTCACCCAAGTCTCAAAATCGGGACTTTTCCGCTGCCTTTGCGCTACTGTCCTCACAATTTGGGTCAGCGGGTACCACACCATGTGCCCCCGGATCCGGGAGCTGGATGTGTGCTCCCAAGCCTAACGGCTGGCCATCCGCTCCCAAGCTCAACAACTGGCGTTCATTGTTTTCGGACAAGTCGACGCCCAGCAACCAACCTCCTATGCGGCCTACGTTGGGAGAGTCCGTATTAACGGGCTTGTTCGACAAGTATGGCAGTGGTGGTTTTGGAATGAGTCGCAAGGCTCCACTCTAGGTACATAGTTTTGTGTCAGATATGAGCACTAGCTAATCTATGTTGTGCCATCAAGTTTTGCCAAAGCCAGTCGTCGATTGTCTTGTTCCTTTATTGAGCGAAGAATAACCTGTAATCACGTAACTGGAAAGTGCTGCACATAATACAAATCTATTTGGTTTACGCATATATGTAACCAAACTCGGCCGCCCGCGTGGTGCCAATAATTACAAAATTGCATGACTCACTTGGCTCGCTTGACTCTCCAATCAGCCACGACTACCATGCAGGTTGCACTTAAACCCGCCTCTCGAGCCCAAGAGATTCAAGCCCGGAAGCTAAGGTCGGTCGCATGGGCTAAATGGTTAGGTTGCGATGGGTATTTGCAGAAAGCAGAGAGATTAGAAACCTTGGAGCATTCAAGTGGCGGGAAACTCGTAACTTGGTAGAGTTAGTTCTTTGTTCGGGTTTTCGGGTGAACTAATAGCTCGAGTAGGGTACTCGTCCCGTCTGAGGACCCAGACACCTTGGAAGTGTTGAGCACTTGCACAACGTGAGTAAAACCACTTGCGCAGTTTTTTTTTACCTTACCTTGTTATCCGGCTCTCATAGATACCGGCGCGATATTCTGATACTTCCTCCAAATGAAACCAAGTCCATCACTTCTACTGGATATGGAATCGCTAGTGTTTTCACTCCTGCGCAGTTTAGAGGCAAGGGGTATGCAAGGCGCATGATGGGTCTTTTACACTTCGCTCTCGCTCCATCCGGTGGCGTACCTCCGTTTCCGAGCACTTGGGGCCAACCACCTGAACGCGTTGAAGCTCCGGGCGCAGTATCCGTACTTTACAGCGGTGTAGGCACCTTCTATTCTGGGTGCCCGCCTGGAGAGGGTACAGGCTGGACGATCGTTGGGACAAAAACGGCGCATTGGACTGTAGATGAGCTCGATAAGCCGGATGTTGACTCACAGGTCAAAATGCTCTCGAGGGAAGAAGCAGTGTTGGCTATCGTCGGAGATACCCTTCTATTCAAGCAGGATTTCGAGTCCGAAGGACCTTCGCCGCGCATACACTTTGCATTTCAACCGACTGCAGCTTGGTGCTCGTTCCAAATGCAGAACCACATAGACCATCCGGAGTACATTGCTTCTCCTCCAAAGATCTGGGGATCTCGCATGCAGAGCGATAGCGGAGAGACTCACTTTATTGTCTGGACGTACAGGCCCGGCCAAGCAGCACCACGCAAGCTCATCGTCATCAACATGCGTGCGTCACCAACCACCTTCCCGCTACTTTTCGCAGCCATTTTATCCGTTGCACGAGATGAGAAGCATCAAATTATTGAGGCGTGGAATATGGACGAGGCGCTTGACCCAGTCGTGCAGCGAACTGGAGGAAAGATATTTGAACGAGAGGGGCAGCTCCCTGCTGTAAAGTGGTACGCGTCTGGATCTGACGAGGATGTCGTTTGGGTTGGCAACAACAAGCGAGTTTATTACATTCTTCCAGTTCGGGTCTTGCACTAATTTTATGTTTCTAGACTCCACTTCTGTTAATCTTGGATAGGTGGGGACTGCATAGTCCCGGGTTTGTTTCTGAGGGTTGGCTTTTTAGGACCATGAGGAATGAGCGTTTGATCTGTCCATTAGGTCATAGACGAGTCTATGCGTATCAATATCACAAGATTGGTCTTCGACATAACATCGAGCAAGTGCTGGCGAGTGGGGATTTATTGCAAAGCGCGACCTGCTTGTGTCGCGTCTTAAAAACCACGACCAGCAACAATGTGAGCGCGTGACTTTAATTAGACGCCCACAGAGCCAGAAGCATCCATATCTCCTTTTCCCTCTCTCCTTTTCCCCTCGCATGATTACATTCCCTAGAGGTCGCACCATGAGGCCCAGCCTCGAAACAACTATAAAAAATTAAATTAAAAATTAAAAATTAGACGCCCAGCGTTGAAAGACACCACAGAGAGGACACGTGCGTATAGATGCAGACGGGGTGTCCGTGCCGTGTACTGATCGCGCATACAATCAAAGTAACTCTGGTCGCCTTCTCGAGAGGTTTCTTGGCGGATCTAGAGTTCCGCTAGCTCATGTGTTATATACGCAACCCTTTCAACTGGGCGGCCCGCAAATCCGCCCACGCAAGTCGGCTCAGAAATCCGCCTTCCGCCGTGAATCAGCGAGTACTGAGAAATGACTAACGAGCCCGAGCTGTGGGACATTCTGAAGCCCGTGGTACTAAATATACTCGCGCGCTCGAGTACATAAACATTCACTTCTACATACATCATCTGCATCTAAATTTCCGACACACAAGCTTGCCTTCATCTAGATATCAGAAGTCTGAAATGGCCGCTACTGTTAGCAATCCTATTATTTTCTACGACATCATTGCCAAAGATGGTGGTAACTGGTCCCCCAACACGTACAAGACTCGGTGAGTATCAATTTTGAGAACTATATTGCATCGTTTAGCTTACTAGTAGTATATATCAGCTTGACGCTGAACTATAAAGGGTTACCATACAGAGTGAAATGGGTCAAGATCGAGGACGTTGAATCGACCATGAAAGCCATGGGCATTGCGCCTACCTCAAACATCTATCCATATTATACGCTTCCTAGTGAGCATTGTCGAATCTGTCAGAGTTTTCATCTGTTTACAGTCTATCCGTTAGTGATTGCCGATCCATCGAGCGACCTGAACGGCGAACCGGTCTATGTCTCCGAATCGTTTCAGATTGCTGTGTACCTTGACGATAAATACTCCGCTCCAGGGTACCCAGTTGTTCTGCCAGTCGAAACTCGCGCTCTTCAGAAGATCTTCGTCGACGACTACCTCCCCACCCTCTATACCCCCCTTCTCGGTTTATTGCGTCACAAGATTCCCAAACTTCTAGACGAAAACAGCGAAGGATTCTTCTGCAACGCACGAGGAGGCAAAGACAATTTCAGTCCTCTGCCAGAGGCTGAGGCGATGCAGATGATTGTGGAGTCGCGCGAGCAATGGAACACACTTTCACAAACCCTCGAACTGACGGGCGGACCATGGACGATCGGCAACGCGGTTTCATTCGCCGATTTCGCAATTGGCGGCTGGCTTTTTGTATGCCACAAAGCTGATGGGGACGAGGGCAAAGTATGGAAGGAGGTGTCTGGGTGGCAGAATGGAAAGTGGGGTGCGTTTAGGAAACATATTGAGACGATAGAAAGCAAGTCGACTGAAGTATTGTGAGCCTTGTTGTATTTATTTTTGCTCCATAACCAAGCACGAATCTGATGACGTCTTCCGAGCAGTATTTCTGATACATTCAAGTGACTGTATGCGCGCTCATTGGCAGGTATTTCACTCATAAATTAACACCATTTTGCATGCATATCTTGGGTATTTCAAACTTTTACAGCGTAAATGAGAGAAAAAAATCAGACGCAAGAACGAACAATCACAACTAGCCACTTACTGGCTCTGATCACCACGTCCGTAGCGAAAGGCTTAATTTCACATCCACCGGTACCATCGTTACTTCCTGTCTCCAACGAAGCAAAACCCGCTTGCGTTCTGTCCAAGGCATCCGCATCATCCTTTCCTTGCACTGCACGTCCCATATCTGAGCAACGCTGGCAATAATACGTACAGATTCTGCCGTAGCAAATCCACGGCCAATGCAAGCGCGCGGGCCACTAGCAAACGGCGCAAATGCATCCTTTGGCCAATCGGTAGACAGAAAACGGGTGGGGTCAAAGTCAGGAGCGGTGGGCCCCCAGTGTTGTGCTATAGATTAAAATTTAAGAAAAGGGGAGCAACAATACAAGAAATCACTAACTGTTCATGTGCATTGCATAAAGGTCAGGAACCACAACCGTGCCTTTAGGTATTACCACGCTAAACTCTTGATCGAATCCTGATGAGTTTGCAGATTCTTTGCTTCGTTTGGAAGCGCGAATTACTGTATCTTGATCAGCGATACGAGGTAGGACAGGCTCGGCAGGGAAGTGTCTGAGAGTTTCATAAAACAATGCAAGAGTGTAAGGCTATTGTGGATTCTCGTTAGGCTAGTTGTATAACGGTTGTTTTGGAGACTGACCAGACGAGGAAAATCTAATTTGTAGTTCGAGCTTTGACGGGCTATTGGATCTGGCCATATGCTGTCAGCCTCTTCGCGAACACGCATATGGATGTCAGGGTAAAGCGCAAAGATAGCCATGACGAACGAAAGGGTATGCGCCGATGTTTCTGAGTGCAAAAATTAGCTGCGACTGGGCAAGTATCGCCATGGCTCACCATGGCCAGCCAAGAGGAATACCTGGTGAACCGTCCCGTGGTAAATTAAAATATAAGCTTGGTATAAGATTTAAACTTACAAATACATTGGATAGTATCTCACGTTCCGAAAGCCTCAAGTCGTTTTCGAGTGCGTCATTTGAATCAAGTAGCCCTCTAAGCAAGCTACCAGAGGCAATCGAGTCTTCGTTCTCTTGATTGTCCTTCGCTTGCTTTCCTTCACGAATCAAGTTTTCGATATGTCGCTCCATTTCGCTAAACGCCAGCACAGTTCTCGTTACCTGCGGTATTGGCAGAGAGCGTGCCCATCCTGGGATCAACGCATTCCAGATAATGCGCTGGACTGAGTCGACTATAGAAGTATAAAAGTGCAACCCTGAAGATACATTGTCCTTGACAGGCACCTCCCAGGGGAAGTGCTGTCCGAATCCTACAGATGCAATGATGTTCAAAGCGACCTGGTCATAATGTTAGTTTAGTGGCCCAACTGGCCTGATTGGCTTTAAACAGGATAGACTTGCCTTTCGAAGAGAATCAACGGCATCAACCTCGGTATTAGCCCGTTCGTCCTTCTGTAGGGCCTTAAACCACTGGTCTATGATACGGCCAGACTCCTCCCATATAAGACTATAGTTTTTCTGTGACCTAATTAGGTATCACTGTGGAGTGGACGATACTAGAAAGATGTTCACCTCGCTAAACGATGTTCTAACAGCGTGACGGTGCCGTTTCCAAACCTGACCTTCGCTCGAAACGATGTTTGGTCCGTGGAACTCAATCATCGCGTACTAGATAAATATATTATAAGCCCTAGTTACAGCGCTACCGCGATCTCTCACAAAATCATACCTGAGTTGTATCCTTCCTAAACAATTCGATGTTCTGCATGATA